>CM077657.1:7995000-8237500 GCA_039707465.1 Rhabdophis nuchalis | reverse complement strand
GCGCGGCTGCATTCTGAACTAACTGAAGCCTCTGGGTGCACCTCAATAGATAGATAGATAGATAGATAGATAGATAGATAGATAGATAGATAGATAGATAGATAGATAGATAGATAGATAGATAGATGATAGATAGATAGATAGATAGATAGATAGATAGATAGATAGATAGATAGATAGATAGATAGATAGATAGATAGATAGATAGATGGAAGAGTGATGGAAGAGTGATGGAAGAGTGATGGAAGATAGATAGATAGATAGATAGATAGATAGATAGATAGATAGATAGATAGATAGATAGATAGATAGACGCGGTGGCTCAGTAGCTAAGATGCTGAGCTTGTCGATCAGAAAGGTTGGCAGTGCGAAGGTTCGAATCCCTGGAGCCACATAATGGAATGAGCTCCCGTTACCTGTCCCAGCTTCTCCCAACCTAGCAGTTCGAAAGAATGTAAAAATGCAAGTAGAAAAATAGGAACCACCTTTGGTGGGAAGGTAACAGTGTTCCATGCACCTTTGGCATTGAATCATGCTGACCACCTGACTACAGAGATGTCTTTGGACAGCGCTGGCTCTTTGGCTTAAAAACAGAGATGAGCACCAGCCCCTAGAGCGAGGAGTCCTGGATTTACAACAGTTCATTTAGTGACTGTTTGAAGCTATAACAGTGCTGAAAAAGTAACATGACCATTTTTTATACTTATGACTATCGCTGTATCCGCATGGTCAGGTGATGTACATTCGGATGCTTGACAACTGACTCACATTTGTGACCGTTGCAGTGTCCTGAGGTCATGTGATTTCCCCTTCTGACAAGCAAAATCAATGGGGAAACCAGTTCCACTTAACAAACGCGTTACTAATTTAACAACTGCAGCGATCCACTTAACAAATGTGGTGAGAAAAGTCATAAAAAATGGGGCAGGTCTCACTTAACAAATTTGTCACATTTGGGGCTCAATTGTGGTCGTAAGTCGAGGACTACTTGTACTAAAGTGGATTATCCATTAACTTTCTCCAACCACTGTGAGACAAAATTATTTCCCTAGCTAGATTTCATGACAACCTTTATATGCAGGGGATGGGAGAGATCAGGGGAGTGGGGACACACATATATATCCCTTCTTGTGAAGTTCCTACTTGTAAAAAACGTTTCTACTGTTTGTTCTGACCCAGCCCTAGCAGAAACAAACAGAGTCCTGGTCCCAAGAAAACCTTTATATATCTCCTGTGAATTAATGGCATTCACACAATGAGAAGCCCAGGCAATAGTCCTTCAAAGAGTTAACTGCAGTAACAGACCTTATTAGTTCCTTGTCAGGTCATGAGTTCCCACCTTGTAAAGCTCCAAATTAGGTTCTGGCAAGCAGTCTCTAAGGCACGAAACACCATGAGCAAAATCTTCAGAAATCCGAACTGTTGTCTCCTACAACCGCCACTCCCCTTTCTTTCTATTTATTCCCCAGCCAGGGAGAGGCCATTGGGCGTTCACGTGTGCCTTGCTTTCCGAGTCGACTCCTTGTTCTCAGTTGTTCTCCTCTCCTAACAGCTCTGCGCATATGTGCATCTGGAACAGGGCCCAGCTGCTCTTCCTCCCCACTTATCTCAGCCTCCAAAGGCAGCTGCCTCTCCGGGGGCTGGGAAATGTCAGATGGCCCTGGCTCCACTGGCAGCTGGCGGGCCGCAACACTGTTGTCCTAGTTCCTCTAAGCTTTTCAGTTCTAGGGATGCAACTTTCTGTATCCTTGAAGCAATGTTAAACCGTTTCCAACCGAGACATTTTTTAGAGCATCCCAGGATTGCTGCTATTTCAGATTGCTTTGTTGGTGCAGCAGGCCAATACCATGTTACATGAATCCTAACTGCCCCAAAGTGCCAGTCTGGTAACAATTGGGCACAAATACCATATTTTTTGAACTATAAGACGCATCGGAGTATAAGACGCACCAAGATTTTGAAGAAGTAAATTTTAAAAAGGGTTTTGCACTCTGCAGGCCTCCTAGACCTTCTGCATGCCTCATTTTTTGTGGAAAGGGCGGCATGCAGAGAGTTTTGAGAGGCTTGCACAGTGCTCCTGTGGGCTGGGGAGGGCAAAAATAAACAAAAAATTAGCCCATTTATCGTGAAAACAAGCTTATTTTTTGGTGGTGGGGGAGGGGAAGAACATGCATATGCTTTGGGAGGCTCCTGGAGGCTGGGAAGGAGGGGAAACTGACAAAAAACAGCCCATTTGTGCTCGTTTTTGCCTTCCCATGCCCCCAGGAGCACTCTTCGAGCCTCCCAAACCTTCAGCACGTCCATTTTTGCAAAAGGAGGGGGGGGGGGTTTCGGGAGGCCAAAAATGCTGTATTCAGTATATAAGACGCACTCAGATTTTCACCCTCTTGTTTGGAGGGGGAAAAGGTGCGTCTTATACTCCGAAAAATACGCTATTCCTTGGTCCTGTAGTTTCAGCCATAGCAACATTTCCTTTCAAATGTTTTAGACTTGGAATATACGGTGTTGGTGTTGGTGACATTTTAACCTATTGCTCATTCTGGAAGTTCATACAGCCGTAGTCGCAGACAGATGCAGTGTGTAAATAAAGAGTGCCAATATGGATTTTCACCTGAGAATGGGGAGGAACCTCGAGGTGTAGAAGAAACCATGACTTTCTATGAGATTGAAGAAGGGGATGATGCAAATTTTCCTGCTTTACCTGTAAGTTCTCGAGCTGAATTAATTTGAACAATGCCAAAGTAAATCTTGTACAAGTAGGCAGCAGAATAAGGTGGACAAAGCTGCAAGGAGAAACTTCATGAGTCTTAAAAGTTGCCAAGTTTAGAGAGCCCTGGGATAGAGAGTGCTGGATGAAACGGCCTTGAATTAATCCAGCAGGCTGTTAGGAACAATAATCAAGTTTGGTTAGATCCTCATTATGGGAAAAGATCTACACAGATGAAATATAATTGCAAAGCCTCCGGCTCTCAATTTTGTTCCTGGGACTAAAATTTATTAATAGAGCGGTGCAAAATAACATTGTTTAAAAGGGCTAAAAGGGAACCGAATTGCTAACTGGAAAGTATCTCTCTGAGGTAATAAATGTGTGTTGGCAAATCTTATTCTGAGAAAATAATAATCATAAAACCCTCAGGGCATCTTCTGCTGCCATAAAATGGAATTTAGGGATTTCCAAAGTGCCAAAACAAAGAGATTTTCTGCTTTGGAAAGAAACCTGAAAACGAGGGGGGGGGGGGGTTGTACATGAATATTTTTTTAATGCTTGTTTTTGCCCTTTGTGCCCTTCTCCATGCACTGATTTTTAAAAATAAATTCTGAAAGCTCTAATTATTAATAAACAATTTTTTTCCCTCTCAGCCAAATTTGGAAAGGCTAGCAAGCTGTTTTAGAATCATGCCGTGTATTTCAGAGCCTCTCATATCTATTGAAGTCTGGCGCATGTATTTTACATACCCATCAGGGTTAGAAGGAAATGCTGAAACTGTGCTACATATTTGCAATAAAGGGAAGGCATGAACGTTAATTAATAATCTCACTTGTTTCTCAGACTCGGGGTAACTCAGCTCCAATAGTTCCTGCTCCTGCAGGATTCTGGGTGACAAGGAGGACTTCAAACTCCATCCCGCCAAACAACCCAGGACTGAATAATTCAGAAGAAGTAGCAGAGGAACCAACTGATACTGGTAAGGATAAACACATAACAGCAATAGCATTAGTGTTTAAGATTAATATACTGCTTCACAGCGCTTGACAGCCCTCTCTAAGTGGTTTACAGAGTCAGCCTCTTGCCCCCCAAAAGTCTGGGTCTTCCTTTTACCGATCTTGGAAGGGTGGAAGGCTGAGTCAACTTTGAGCTGGTTAGGATCGAACTCCTGGCAGCCGGCAGACAGCAAAAATAGCCTGCAGTTACTGCACCACCAGTTTCCAACTTGTTCTGCTTCATAAGATGTGCGCAGACAGGTAGTCTTCAAGTTATAACTATAATGGAGCTGTCCCATTGTAAGTCGTGATGGCCATAAATGATAAGGTACTTCCAATTTTACAACCATTTTTGTGGCAGTTTTTAAGCAAATGCCATGGTTGTTAAGCAAACACTGTGATTGTTAAGCAAATTAAAGTTTTACTATGGACATAGTTTTGTTGAAAACTGGAAGTAACTACCAGTTTTTGGCAAAACTGTTATAAAACATACTCGCACAATCATGGGGTGCTCCAAATGTCCATGTTGCCAAGCCCCCAAAGTACAATCCTATCACATGGGGAGCAACCTTCCGATCTTCAGATCCATAGTGTAAATCCTCTTTTACAGGTAAGGTATAACTTTGAATAGTTGCTAAGCAACCAGTTGTAAGTCAAGTATCCTACTGTTCAAACTTACACATTTCAAGAGAAGATTTGTGAATTACACGGTGGCTCAGTGGCTAAGACGCTGAGCTTGTTGATCAGAAAGGTTGGCAGTTTGACGGTTCGAATCCCTAGCACCACGTAACAGAGTGAGCTCCTGTTACTTGTCCCAGTTTCTGCCAACCTAGCAGTTCGAAAGCACGTAAAAATGCAAGTAGAAAAATAGGGACCACTTTTGGCGTTCTGTGCACCTTCAGCGTTTAGTCATGCCAGCCACATGACCATGGCGATGTCTTCGGACAGGGCTGGCTCTTCGGTTTTGAAATGGAGATGAGCACCGCCCCCTCGAGTCAGGAATGACTAGCATATATGTGCAGAGGAATGTTTACTTTTAATTGTTAAAACAAAAATACTATGCCTTCTGCCAAGGTTACCTTTTCATTCATTTCCTTTATAAAGTTGGGGATATTGGTTAGGAGTTTTTAAAAAGTCATTAAAAAAATTCTTCGCAGAAGTCTCCTGGCTTGAAATGGAACATGCCGTTATTTTTCAGAATAGATGTGATCTGAAAATTTCAATATGTACAATTGCAGGCACCAGTGGTTTTTTTCATTATTTCAAAAATGCATTTCTCAATTAGAATCTAGACCTAGCATAGCATGAATGTTAATAAGGTCAGATGCATCTGTTACATCTCCAACATTGTTACTACGCCAAACGCTTGAAGTAGTTTGTAGTCATAAGAATTAAAAAAATTTCTAAGCATTTAGAAACTTTTATTTTGAATTGATTTTACATGTTTATTGACAATTTAAGTAGTTGACTTTTAAAAATGATCAGCAATTAAGTGCAATGTTTTATTTTTATCTATCTATCTATCTATCTATCTATCTATCTATCTATCTATCTATCTATCTATCTATCTATCTATTTGTTAAGCATGCATAACAGGTATAAGTATAAACACGATTATGAATACATTAAATGGATAAAAATCAATGGGGATATTAGGACAGGGATGGTAGGCACTTTGGTGCACTTATGCGCACCCCTTAGAGACCTCTTAGGTCAACAGGAGACAGTCTAAGGTTAAGGTTTTGGGGGTTTGAGGATGAAACCACAGAGTCAGGTAGAGCATTCCAGGCATTGACCACTCTGTTGCTGAAGTCGTATTTTCTGCAATCGAGTTTGGAGCTGTTTACTTTGAGTTTGTATCTATTGTGTGCTCATGTGTTGTTGTGGTTGAAGCTGAAGTAGTCATTAACAGAGGTAGGAGGTTGTAGAAGGTAATTTTGTGTACTATGCTCAGGTCAGACCGAGGTTCTAAGTTGCCTAAGCCCAAAATTTCATGCCTGGTGGCATAAGGGATTCTGTTGTGAGCAGAGGAGTGGAGGACTCTTCTCGTGAAATATCTCTGGACTTGCTTGATTGTATTAATGTCCGATATGCAGTGCGGGTTCCCGGTAGATGAGCTGTCTTTGAGAATTGGTCTAGCAAAGATTTTGTATGCTCTGGTTAGCAGTACAATATTACCAGAGAAGATGCTACGCAAGATTAGGTTAACAACTCTTAATGCCTTTTTGTCAATGTTGTTACAGTGGATTCTGGCACTTAGATCATGAGAAATGAGTACTCTAAGGTTCTTGACAGAGTTTTGTTGACTAGTGCTCAACTTACATAATCCTTCACTTAACAACTGTGGCAAGAAAAATCATAAAATGGGGCAAAACACGTTTAGCAACTATCTTGCTTAGCAATAGAAATTTAAGCTCAATTGTGATCATAAGGCGGAGAGGATTACCTGTATTGGAGAACAGGTTTCTTCCTTCAAGCAAAGTATGTTGTCCTACAACCTTTGGCTGCATCTAGTTATTTTATATAGGCTAACCCAGGGGTGGGCAAACTTTGCAACTTTAAGTCTGAAGGACTTCAGCTCCCAGAATTCTCCAGCCAGCTTTGCTGGGAGTCGGGGAGCTGAAGTCTGGGAGCTGAAGTCCTTCAGACTTAAAGTTGCAAAGTTTGCCCACCCCTGGTAACCAGATACCAATCTAGCAACCTGGACTTTGCTGACTTCGTATCTAGCTAATGTTTTGCATAGATTAACAAAACAAAACAACAATATGACAAATGTTGTTACCATATGCCATCGGTTAAGCCAGTTTCACACAGCCAGATCTTAAGAATTCTTGATGTCCTGAATTCTCCAATCAGAATTGCTTAGCAATTTTGCAGTTTGGAGATTGTGGAATTGGAAGCATAAAGCATTGGAAGAAATTCATTGAAGGTTTTTGGACAATTTCATGACTCTGAAATGTAAGGCTAGATTTTCATCCTTTCTCTTGGGATTGTTTATTTTGCATGACAATCACTTCTGATATGTTTCTCTAATAGTGCACTTACCCTCTGATTTTCAAGGAGAATATCATGAAGATTATCTGTATACTCCTCCAGGTGAGACTACAGTATTTCCCTAAATGTCTGCTTTATAACTTTATTGTTTTTGTAGTAAATAGTTACACCTGATAGCTGCTGCTTTCAACTTCGTATTTCTCCCTGCTTTCCAGAGCCAGAGTGTGAAACAACCACCGTATTTAATGCAGCTGAATCTACTGCAAATTTGGTAAGCTTTCATTAAGACGTTTGGTAAGCTTTAATTAAGAACTTTGAAATTAGCATGGCCAGAGGCTGTTTGTTGTGGTCCACCGCCGGCCTGCAGAGCTGGCAGCAGAGTCAGACAGCAAGGAAGTTGGGAAGGAACATGGGCCAGTCCTGGAGTCTGGGGAAGGCTCGGGCGAGGGCTCTGCATTGGAGGCAGAGGGCCGTCTGGGAGTTATATTCTGCCTCCGGAGCCTCCGGTGTCAGACAGCAGTGAGGCAGAGGAACAGGCTCCCCTTGCCCTCCTTCCCGGCTGTCCATGGAGGACCATGTGGCGGCCGTGGCCAGGGGGGCCTTTCATCAGGTATGCCTGATGTGCCAATTGCGCCCCTTACTGGACCGGGCTGCCCTTCGCACAGTCACTCAAGCTCTCGTGACATCCTGACTCGACTACTGTAATGCTCTCTACATGGGGCTTCCCTTGAGGTGCACTCGAAAGCTACAGTTAGTCCAGAATGCAGCCGCGCGGGTGATTACGGGAGCGCCTAGACACTCCCATATAACACCAATCCTGTGCGAGCTGCACTGGCTTCCTGTGGTCTTTCGGGGGCGCTTCAAGGTGCTGACGACCATCTTCAAAGTGCTCCATGGCTCGGGGCCTAGTTATATGCGAGACCGTCTCCTGCCCCATACATCCCTACGGCTGATCCGCTCCCACAGAGAGGGCCTTCTCAGGGTGCCGTCGGCCGGACAATGCCGACTGGCGACACCCAGGGGAAGAGCCTTCTCTGTGGCGGGCCCTGCCCTTTGGAACGACCTTCCCCCTGAATTGCGTACCATCTCCGACCTCCGCCTCTTCCGCCAATGTTTAAAGACACATTTGTTCCATTTAGCCGGCCTAGCGTAACCTCCACAAATGACTATTTTAGACAGTTTTAAATTTGGGGATTTTTATTTGTTTTTAGCGCAGGATGGGTATCAAATAAGTTTTTTACATTTTTACTTGATTTTGTATTGTATTTTAAATTCCTGTGCGCCGCCCTGGGTCCTTTTGGAGAAGGGTGGGGTATAAATTTAATAAAATAAAATAAAAATAAAGCAAGAACAGTTAAGACAGAAGGGATGACTCAGGAGTAAGGCTTGGAGATGATTGCCCCCCCCCCCCAATTGAACATAAAGGAGGAGCAAAGGCACCAGAGCCTTTGCAGGAAGAAACTTGGTTCATGCTGTTCAGTTTACCTTCTGAAGCTCCGTTTTGACTCTGCTCCTTGTGGCCTTGCCAAGCTAATTGCCGATTAAGTATCAGGAGCCTAGGTCAGAACACTGTTTGAGCCTCAAAGGAGATGTGAAAACAATTTCCAAACTTGCCACTGTCATATAATACCTGTTGTGATGGTAGTCCTTGAATTGTATAAATTTCTACCAGCTTGCACAAAGTAATGAAAACGGTGCTTGCTCAGGTGGGCTGTGCAAAATAGCTGTCAGTTTTCCTACTTTATAGTGGCTCAGTTGCTAATAGTGGAAGGTGGGCTAGGACAATTCGGCAGGGCCAACTCAGCGTGGCCAGCTTGATGTGGCTAACTCACCACCACCAGCAGCTCTGCCAACTCATCGTTGCCAAGTCGCCAGACAATTCAACACAGCCAATTTGCCGTGGGGACAACTCACCGCCGCATGGCCTGAACACAACTGCTACTCTGCGCTGTGCCAATACGTGAACTCACTGGCCCACGGCTCTCCCTCTGGTGGGAACCCTTAGCCACAGAGGTGGTATTTAACGGGTTCTGACCAGTTCTGGAGAACTGGTAGCAGACATTTTGAGTTAGACATTTTTTAGTTTGGAGAACCGGTAAATACCACCTCTGACTGGCCCTGGCCCCATCTATTCTCTACCTCCTGAGTCCCAGATGATCAGAAGGGAATGGGGATTTTGCAGTATCCTTCCCCCAGGAGTGGGGAGGGAATGGAGATTTTGCAGTATCCTTCCCCTGGAGTGGGGAGGGAATGGAGATTTTGCAGTATCCTTCCCCTGGAGTGGGGGAGGGATGGGGATTTTGCAGTATCCTTCCCCCAGAAGTGGGGAGGGAATGGAGATTTTGCAGTATCCTTCCCCTGGAGTGGGTAGAGAATGGGGATTTTGCAGTATCCTTCCCCTGGAGTGGGTAGAGAATGGGGATTTTACAGTATACTTCCTCTGTAGTGGGGAGGGAATGGGGATTTTGCAGTATCCTTCCCCTGGAGTGGGGAGGGAATGGGAATTTTACAGTATCCTTCCCCTGCCATGCCCACCAAGCCATGCCCACAGAACCGGTAGTAAAAAAATTTGAATCCCACTACTGCTTAGCCACCCCAGCTGGTCTGCACTCTGCCCACCTGCTCTCTCACCCACCAGCCTGGGTCTCCCACCAGCTCCCATGGTGAGTTATCACCACAGTGAATAGGCCATACTGAGTTGTCCTGCAACAACTTGGTCATGGTGAGTTGGCAAAGGCACGCTGGCCATACCAAACTCTCCCATGTTGGAAAACATCTTGGCCAAGGAAACAACTTATGTTGGCATGCAGACCATAAACAATCCTGTTTTCTCACTGCCTGCCCTACCAATAGTAGCATGGTTGTCCTTAGCTACCTTTCCAGTAAGAAGTAGCTGACGTGTTGGGGATTTTTATTATCGGTCTCACTTTTGTGCCTGTCTTATGGAGCAGACGATAATTTGATTTTAACATTTTGCAAAATGGGAGTCCCTGCATGGTGATTGGATTTGTTAGCCATTGTAAGATCTTAATCTTACAGCTTTAAACACTAATTTGTTTCTTAGCCAGATGGTTTTTATGTGTAATTGTGAAGTGGAAATGTGTTACCTCATGTATTAACGAATGGTATGTCATCTGTAACAAACAGTGTTTAACAATGTAAGAGTGCTGGAAAGAACACTAGGGGAAAAAATGCCCATCAGATAAAACAGATTCACTTAATGACTGCTACAAAAAAGGTTGTAAACCAGGCATGGTCACACGGTAACCCATTTAAGAACAGCAAAGACTTATGGTTGTAATTCTAGGATCAATTACTTTTACAAGTTGAGGACTACTAATACTTACATAATAACAGTTTTGTTGCTGGCTAACTTATTTTGGGAAGGTTTATGTTTCCTTTTCTGAATGTTTTCAAGAATTGTCTCTGCTTTTATATCTTTACAAATAAGTAAGAGGCCCAGTTGTTATAGTTGCGTCCCTTTCTGGATGGGTGGTAACAAACTCAGGCTCAACCCGTCCAAGACTGAGTGGCTGTGGCTTCCGGCGCCCCGGTTCAGCCAGATTATTCCAACTCTGGCCATTGCGGGCGAAACACTGGCCCCCGTGGAGAGGGCGCGCAATTTGGGTGTCCTCCTGGATTCCCGGCTGTCTATGGAAGATCATGTGGCAGCCGTGGCCAGGGGGGCGTTTCATCAGTTATGCCTGATGCGCCAATTGCACCCCTTACTGGACCGGGGTGCCTTACGCACAGTCACTCAAGCACTCGTCACCTCTCGACTCGACTACTGTAATGCTCTCTACATGGGGCTCCCCTTGAGGTGCACCCGAAAGCTGCAGCTAGTCCAGAACGCAGCCGCGCGGGTGATTACGGGAGCGCCTAGACACTCCCACATAACACCTATCCTGCGCGAGCTGCACTGGCTTCCTGTGGTCTTTCGGGTGCGCTTCAAGGTTTTAACGACCATCTTTAAAGCGCTCCATGGCTCGGGGCCTAGTTATATGCGAGACCGCCTCCTGCCCCATACATCCCTCAGACCGATACGCTCCCACAGAGAGGGCCTCCTCAGGGTGCCGTCGGCTGGACAATGCCAACTGGCGACACCCAGGGGGAGAGCCTTCTCTGTGGCGGCCCCAGCCCTCTGGAACGACTTACCCCCTGAACTCCGCACCATCTCCGACCTCCGCCTCTTCCGCAAGTGTCTGAAGACACACCTATTTCATCTAGCCGGCCTAGCGTAACCTCCATACTGACTATTAGATAGTTTTTAAACTTGGGATTTTAATTTGGTTTTTAGCGCAGGGTTTATTTATTAGAATAAGTATTTTAAATTTTATATATTTTATATACTTTGTATGTATTTTAACATCCCTGTGCGCCGCCCTGGGTCCTAACAAGGAGAAGGGCGGGGTATAAATTTAATAAAATAAAAATAAAATAAATGGATTGTGTCGCCTTACGCATGGTCACTCAAGCCCTCGTCACCTCCCGTCTGGACTATTGCAACGCTCTCTACATGGGGCTTCCCTTGAGGTGCACCCAGAGGCTCCAGTTGGTTCTGGGGGATTCTGGGAGCCTCTAGATGCTCCCATGTGACACCTCTCCTGCGTGAGCTGCACTGGCTGCCTGTGGCTTTCCAGGTGCGCTTCAAGGTACTCGTGACCATCTTTAAAGCGCTCCATGGCAAGGGACCTGATTACCTGCAAGACCGCCTCTTGCTGCCAAATACCTCCCACTGACCAATTCGCTCCCACAGAGAGGGCTTCCTCAGGGTGCCGTCGGCCAAACAATGCCAGCTGGCGACCCCCAGGGGGAGAGCCTTCTCTGTGGCAGCTCCCGCCCTCTGGAATGACCTACCCCCTCTGGGCTAAGGATGATCTCGGACCTACATCTCTTCCGTCGGGCCCTGAAGACGCATTTATTCTGTGCTGCCGGCCTGTCGTAGTTTTAAAGGGACTCTAAATAGCGATTTTAGTATGGGATTTTAAAGATGTAGGCCATTTATTTAATACCTTTTAACACATTGTTTTAGATTTTGTATCACTGTACACTGCCCTGAGTCCCCAAAGGGAGAATGGCGGTATAGAAATCAAATAAACTTCAACTTCAACTTCATATCTTTCTCTTCCTCCCTCCACATGGCTTCCGAAGCTAGCTCACATGATCAATGTTTAGCACATAAAGATAACCATTGGGTTGTGATGAAGATGAAATACAATAATACAATACAATACAATAGCAGAGTTGGAAGGGACCTTGTAGGTCTTCTAGTCCAACCCCCTGCATGGGCAGGAACCTTATACCATTTCAGACAAATGGCTGTCTAACGTCTTTTTAAAGACTTCCAGGGTTGGGGCATTCACAACTGCTGGAGGCAAGCTGTTCCAGAGGTTAATTGTTCTTACTGTTAGGAAATTTCTCCTTAGTTCTAAGTTGCTTCTCTCCTTGGTTAGTTTCCACCCATTGCTCCTTGTCCTGCCCCCAGGTGCCTTGGAGAAAAGTTTGACTCCCTCTTCTTTGTGGCACCCTCTGAGATATCGGAACACTGCTATCATGTCTCCCCTGGTCCTTCTCTTCATCAAACTAGACATACCCAGCTCCTGCAGCCGTTCTTCATATGTCTTAGTCTCCAGTCCTCTAATCATCTTGGTTGCTCTTCTCTGCACTCTTTCCAGAGTCTCCACGTCTTTTCTACATCGTGGCGACCAAAACTGTATGCAGTATTCCAAGTGTGGCCTTACCAAGGCACTATACAGTGGCATTAACACTTCACGCGATCTAGATTCTATCCCTCTGTTGATGCAGCCTAGAACTGTGTTGGCTTTTTTGGCAGCTGCTGCACACTGCTGGCTCATATTTAGATGGTTGTCCACTAGGATTCCGAGATCCCTCTCACAGTTGCTACTATCGAGCAAGGTACCACCTATACTGTACTTGTGCATTTGGTTTTTCTTGCCTATATGTAGGACCTTACTTTTTTCACAATTGAATTTCATTTTATTAGACAGTGCCCAATGTTCAAGTTTGTCTAGATCCTTCTGTATCTTAAGCCTATCTTCTGGAGTGTTGGCTATTCCTGCCAGCTTGGTGTCGTCTGCGAATTTGATGAGTTCCCCATTTATCCCCTCATCCAAATCGTTGATGAAGATGTTAAAGAGTACTGGGCCTAAAACAGAGCCTTGGGGGACTCCACTGCATACTTCCTTCCATGTAGATGCAGTTCCATTGAGGACTACACGTTGAGTGCGGTTGGTCAGCCAGTTGCGAATCCATTTGGTGGTGCTGCTGTCTAACCCACAATTTTCTACTTTATCTAATAGTAGGTTATGGTCTACTTTATCAAATGCCTTACTGAAGTCCAGGTAAATTATATCAACAGCGTTCCTCTGGTCCACTGATTTTGTTACTTTGTCAAAGAATGCAATTAGATTCGTCTGGCATGATCTGTTTTTGACAAACCCATGTTGGCTTTTGGCTATTACTTTGTTTGCTTCTAGGTGTTCACTTATTTGTTGTTTAATTATCTTTTCCAGAATCTTTCCTGGTATTGAGGTCAGGCTGATGGGTCTATAGTTTCCTGGATCTTTTTTTCCTTTTTTGAAGATGGGAACCACATCTGCTCTTTTCCAGTCTTCTGGCAGTTCCCCGGTGCTCCAGGATCTCTGAAAGATATAGTTCAGTGGTTCTGAGATCTCGTCTGCCAGTTCCTTCAGAACCCTGGGGTGTAATCCATCCGGTCCTGGTGATTTGAACTCGTCCAGGGCAGACAGGTGCTCACTTACCATTTTCTTCCCTATTTCAACTTGTGTTCCTAATCTGATATTTGTGGTGCTGTTTTTGATTGATTGGACTGTTTTATCCCTTTGTGTAAAGACAGATGCAAAAAAAGAGTTAAATAGTTCTGCTTTCTCCCTGTTGCTTATCATCTTCTTGCCATTTTCTCCCAGCAGTGGACCAATTGTTTCCTTAACTTTTTTCTTATTTTTAACATGTTGGAAGAAGCTTTTTTTGTTATTTTTTACTTTTTTGGCAAGCCTTTCTTCATTGTGAGCCTTAGCTTTCCTCACTTCGTCTTTACAGGCTCGGGCTATTTGCTGATATTTTGCCTTGGTTATGTCCCCCTTTTTCCACTTTTTATATTTATCCTTTTTGTCTTTCAATTTGTCAGAGAGTTCTTTATGCAGCCATGCTGGTTTCTTTTGGGAACTGTTATTTTTCTTCTTCATTGGTATTGCGCTGGTCTGGGCTTTTATAATCTCATTTTTCAAAATTTCCCAAGCTTCTTGAGTTGTTTTCCCCTTGAGGATTCTCATCCATGGAATCCTTCCCAAGCTCTCTCTGAGTTTATTGAAATTAGCTCTCTTGAAGTCTAAGACTCTAGTTTGACTTTGTTCAACTACTTTTGTTTGCATAATGTTGAATTCCAGTATTTCATGATCGCTTGCCCCCAAAGTTCCTGTAGCTTCTACACCTTCTATCATTTCCTCTCTGTTAGTGAGAATTAAGTCCAATATTGCTGATCCCCTTGTTCCCTTCTCTACCTTTTGGGAAACAAAGTTGTCTGCTAGGTTTGTTAGGAACCTGTTGGATCTTCCACTTGGTGCAGAGTTTGTTTCCCAATTGATGTCAGGGTAGTTAAAATCTCCCATTACTATTGCAGTGTGCTTCCTACATACCTTAGTTAGCTGGTTAGCAAAAAGTACATCCACTTCCTCTGCTTGGTTGGGTGGCCTGTAGTATAGACCTATGACAATATCATTCCCCCCCAACCTTTAATATTGACCCAAATACATTCAAGATAGTTCTCATCATTGTTGTGCTCTATTTCTGTAGAGATGTAATTATTTCTTATATATAGTGCAACTCCACCTCCTCTTTTATTTGGTCTATTTCTTTTAAATAATTTAAATCCTTCTAGCTGTATGTTCCATTTGTGGGTTTCATCCCACCAAGTTTCTGTAATGGCAACAATATCGTATCTGCCCTCATTTACTTGAATTTCTAATTCACCCTGTTTATTCCTCATACTCTGTGCATTGGTGTATAGACATTTGAGTCCATTTTGATTGACCCTGTGTTTTCTGTCTACGAAACCTGTGTTATGCCTGACTATGGTTCTCTTTGCCCCTATTTCTTTGCCACTTGTATAGTTCATGTACATGGTATGGCACCCACTGTTAATTGTTTGGTTTTGCTTGACAGCAGTGTTGATAATATTACCTGCACAATTATCTATGTTACACGCACTGATAACCCTATGAATTTTAAATTCAAAAATTCAAATTAAGATTTATTAACCGCACCCTCTCCCCACAGGGACCCGGGGCGGTGCACAGGCATAATTAAAAACAATATACAAAATACAAACATTACTTAAAATAAAATTAAATAAATCTACCTATGCTAAAAATATATAATTAAAACCCATTAAAATTTGTAATTAAAAGACAGAGAGAACTATTCAAGGCCGGCCAGTCGAAAGAGATGGGTCTTCAATTTTACCCGGAAGGAGCGGAGGTCGGTGGTCGTTCTAATATCAGGGGGAAGGTCGTTCCAGAGGGCCGGGCCCGCCACAGAGAGCGCCCTTCCCCTGGGCGTCGCCCGCTGACAAAGTCTAGTGGACGGCACCCGGAGAAGCCCCTCTCTGTGGGAGCGAATCGGTCGTGAGGATGTGTGGGGCAGGATCCGATCTCGCAGATAGCTAGGTCCCGAGCCATGGAGCGCTTTGAAGATGATAACTAACACCTTGAAGCGCACCCGGAAGACGACAGGTAGCCAGTGCAGCTCGCGCAGGAGCGGTGTTACATGGGCAAACCTGGAGGTGCCCATAATTGCTCGCGCGGCCGCATTCTGAACTAACTGAAGCCTCCGGGTGCACCTCAAGGGGAGCCCCATGTAGAGAGAGTTGCAATAGTCCAGTCGGGATGTCACGAGGGCATGGGTGACTGTGCGAAGGGCGTCCCGATCCAATAGGGGGCGCAATTGGCGAACCAGGCGAACCTGGTAAAACGCCCTCCTGGCCACGGCTGTCACTTGCTCTTCCATAGACAGCCGGGTATCCAGGAGGACACCCAAATTGCGCGCCCCATCCACAGGGGCAAGATATTCGCCCCCTATGGCCAGCGTTGGAGAAAGCTGGTTGAATCGGGCAGCCGGAAACCACAGCCACTCGGTCTTGGTCGGGTTGAGCCTAAGTCCGTTACTTCCCATCCAGATCCGCACGGCTTCCAGGCACTGGCACATCACCGCTACGGCATCGTTGGGGTGGTCTGGGGTAGATATGTACAGCTGGGTGTCATCAGCGTACAGATGGTACTCTACCCCAAAACCACGGATGATCTCACCCAGCGGCTTCATGTATGCATTAAACAGGAGAGGCGAGAGGACCGACCCCTGAGGCACCCCGCATGTGAGGGGTCTCGGGGTCGACCTCTGCTCTCCTGCCCGCACAAATTGCGATCGGCCAGAGAGGTAGGAGGAGAACCACCGCAAAACGGTGCCTCCCACCCCCAACCCCCCCAGCCGATGCAATAGGATACCATGGTCGATGGTATCGAAAGCCGCCGAGAGGTCTAATAGGACCAGGATGGAGGAACATCCCCCATCTCTGGCCCTCCAGAGATCATCTACCAACGCGACCAATGCCGTCTCGGTGCTATGCCCGGGCCGAAAGCCGGACTGGCGCGGATCTAGATAGTCAACTTCCTCCAGGTGACGGGGAAACTGTTGTGCCACCACACTCTCAACAACCTTCGCCAAGAAGGGAAGGTTGGAGACTGGACGGTAGTTGTTCAAAAGAGCTGGGTCCAAAGAGGGCTTCTTGAGGAGGGGCCTCACCATAGCCTCTTTTAGGGAGGCAGGCAAGGAACCCTCACTCAAGGATGCGTTGATAACCTCTTGGAGCCAGCCTCGTGTCACCTCCCAGGATGCCAGTACAAGCCAGGAGGGGCACGGGTCCAATGAACATGTGGTGGCTCGCAGTCGCCCACGTAGCCTGTCCATATCCTCGGAAGTAACGGGGTCAAACTCCTCCCAAACAAGATCTCTCTCGTGGCATCCCACTGGGCCATGAATGGGGGCTAGCTCACTCTGTATCTGGGCGGTTTTCTCCTGCAGAAAAATCACAAATTCCTCTGCTCTACCCTGTAGCGGGGCTTCCCGCTCCCTCTGATGAAGGAGAGAACGGGTCACCCTAAACAGGGCGGCAGGGCGGTTTTCTGCGGATGCTATGAGGGTAGCACAATGGTGACGTTTGGCCACCCTCAGCGCCACAATGTAAGTCCGTAAATGGGCTCTTACCTGTGTCCGGTCAGATTCAGAGCGGCTAGCCCTCCACCTTCTCTCTAGGCATCTCTTGCGGCGTTTCATCACCCGCAGCCCCTCAGTAAACCAAGGAGCCAGGGTGGTTCGCCGCCGCGAGAGAGGCCGCAAGGGCGCGACCCGATCTAAGGCTCCCACGGCCGCATTATTCCATGCGGCCGTGAGGTCCTCCATCGGGGCGCGGGTCAGGGATACAGGAAATGGCCCAAGCGCTGTCTGGAACCCGTCCGGGTCCATCAAGCGCCTGGGGCGGTACCAGATTTAGTTTGCTGGGGACAGAAATATTCTTTATCTATTGATTCTCTGTCCCCACTATTCAGTTTAAATGTTTAGCCAGGAAATCTGTGAATTTAGTGCCAAGTAACTCAGTCCCTTTCTTGGATGGGTGCAAACCATCTCTTTTGTACAGTTTATCATTGGACCAGCTGCAGGCATCATGACTAATAAGACCAAAGCCTTCCTTTTTACACCACTCCTTTAGCCACACATTAAACTCTGCTATGCGCTGGCCCTTTCCTTTTTGTTCCTTGTATACTGGTGTAACCTCTGAGAAGATAAGCCTACAACCTGTACTACTAAGTTCGTACCCCAAACTCTGGAAATCATTCTGCACAGAAGCTACATCTTTATGGGACAGATCATTTGTGCCAAGATGTATAATAGCATCAACTTTACAGTCCTTACTTGCATTCTTGACTATCTTAAGAATACGCCTCTTGTCTCTGCTGGCTGTAGCACCCGGTAAACATCTGACATCTTTCAAAACCTCCATATCCTTACCTAAGTTTACATCTCTTACGATTGAGTCATCAATCAGGAGGTGACTTCTCTTTTTGGGTACCTTGCTCTTGTTGTGTGACTGATGCATGATCCCTGGTTCACACTTTTGCATTTCTGAAGTAGGTTCTTCACTTTGGACCACAATCCGCTGCTTATTTGAGTCGTCATTATTACCTTGACCTGTCACTTTAGTGTCCCCATTAAGATCAGCAAGGGCGCTATATCTGTTATGCTGGGACACAGCAAAAGTTTTGTGTTTGTGGGTCACAGCTCTCACCCTGCCAGATCCCACAGTTGTCTAGGCTGCTCTTCTTCTGTGGGATCTTTGCGGTAGAGGAGGCTGGTAGTGTGGCATCTCCACAGGGTGGAGTGGCCGAATTGGACACTTAATTTCTGCCTGGAGAGCACAAATTACAGATTCAAGATATGTTATGTGTCTATGTAATCTATTAATTTGTCTGCAAGGGGGACAGTATCCAAATTTGAAAAGAGTACTGCGGAAGACAGGTGCAAAACAGTTATTACATTGAACTAAGCCAGTCATTTTGAAATAAAATACAATCACAGTCTTAAGCGCACAAATCTAGAATGTATTATTTCTTTTACCTTTCTCTTTCCCCCCTCCACACAGCCAGAAACTCCTCCCTTTAGCCTCAAGTAGTTCAAAATGGGGAAGTCTTTACCTTTCTGTCCCCCCCCTGCACACAGCCAGAAACTCCTCCCTTTAGCCTCAAGTAGTTCAAAATGGGGAAATCTTTACCTTTCTGTCCCCCCCTGCACACAGCCAGAACTCCTCCCTTTAGCCTCAAGTAGTTCAAAATGGGGAAGTCTTTACCTTTCTGTCCCCCCCCTGCACACAGCCAGAACTCCTCCCTTTAGCCTCAAGTAGTTCAAAATGGGGAAATCTTTACCTTTCTGTCCCCCCCTGCACACAGCCAGAACTCCTCCCTTTAGCCTCAAGTAGTTCAAAATGGGGAAGTCTTTACCTTTCTGTCCCCCCCTGCACACAGCCAGAACTCCTCCCTTTAGCCTCAAGTAGTTCAAAATGGGGAAGTCTTTACCTTTCTGTCCCCCCCTGCACACAGCCAGAAACTCCTCCCTTTAGCCTCAAGTAGTTCAAAATGGGGAAATCTTTACCTTTCTTCCCCCCCTGCACACAGCCAGAAACTCCTCCCTTTAGCCTCAAGTAGTTCAAAATGGGGAAATCTTTACCTTTCTTCCCCCCCTGCACACAGCCAGAAACTCCTCCCTTTAGCCTCAAGTAGTTCAAAATGGGGAAGTCTTTACCTTTCTGTCCCCCCCTGCACACAGCCAGAACTCCTCCCTTTAGCCTCAAGTAGTTCAAAATGGGGAAATCTTTACCTTTCTGTCCCCCCCTGCACACAGCCAGAACTCCTCCCTTTAGCCTCAAGTAGTTCAAAATGGGGAAATCTTTACCTTTCTGTCCCCCCCTGCACACAGCCAGAACTCCTCCCTTTAGCCTCCAAATGCTGCTCCATACTTCAAAGACACAAATAAAGGAGAGTATTAGTAGCTCAGGGTTGAAATGAGGGCTCCTTAGTGTGCCCTGAGCTTATTTGTTTTCTTGCAGATGTTTCATTACCCAAACTCAGTAACATTATCAGCTGTTGTGGCCCAGCCGGCTCTGGATGAGCTGCTGATGGACTCTTCTAGTGAAGAGTCCTATGAGTCTGCCCTGGAGGAGGAGGGAGACCTTGGGGAGTGCTCAGGTTCAGAGCAGGAAGCAGAGAGGCTGGTTGGCTATCAAGAGGTGCCTGAGGCATGGAGTAGTGGGGAGGATCAGGGGCAGTTTGTCCCTGATGCTAGATTACGCAGGGCTGAGAAATGGAGGCAGCAGTTATGTCAGAGGCAGGCTCGTAGTCCATGATTAGAACCAGGTGGTTGCCTGGGAAGTATAGTAAATTGGTTAAGAGCATTAGAAATTGAGAGCAGAAAAAAAGAAATAATTGAAAAATTGGAACTGAATTGGTTTGAGAAAATACAGATAGAAAAATGGTCTACGGAAGTAAGGGGAACATGTAAAATAGATAGAAATAAGACTGAATTTGAAAGTTTAGTATCTCAAATTATTAAGGATGAAATTGGGTTAAAGGGACTCGTTAGTAAAATATATAAGATTATAAACTTTGATGGAAATCCACAAATGGTAATGAAGACGAATTGGGAGGAAGAGCTTAAGATTAAAATATTAGACTTGGATTGGAATGTGAATTGGAAAAGTCGAATTATGAGGATTATGTCTATAAGGATTAAAGAGCATAACTTTAAGGTAGTTTGGAAATGGTATTGGACTCCATTAAGGTTATCATTGATGGATAAAAAAATCAGTAATAAATGTTGGAGATGTAATAAGGAAGTGGGAACCTATGAACATGTGGTATAAATGTGGAAAAATTAAAAAGTTTTGGCAACAATTGGAGGAAATGATGTTTGAAATGATGAAGAAAAGAATAACTTTAAGATCAGAATCTATATTACTACTGATAATTAAGGATTTAGAATTAACAAAATATGAGAAAGAATTGATTAGAATTATGATTATAATAGGTAGAATTATAATAGCAAGATACTGGAAAATAGAGGTAAATATCAAAATAGAAGAGTGGTATTGTGAAATGTGGAAATTAGCTTTAAATGATAAAATGACATGTGATATTAAATTTAGAGAGGGGGTCTATAAAAAAGACATTTTCTGGAAGATTTGGAACCCATTTGTGGACTATGCACTTGGAACTTTGGATGCCTCGACACCTGTACCCAGAGAACGCGGATTTTGGAGATCTTAAAGACAATTGAAGATATCCAAAGAACCAACTCTTCCTTTCGTTTTGTATAGCACTGGGTGGATTATTGTTAAAAAAAAAAAAAGTAAATTTTATGTTTATATGTATAACCTGTGGAAAATTATAATAAAAATAATAATTTAAAAAAAAAAAGAACCAGGTGGTTGCTGAGTGGCCCCTCCCAAGAGAGCTTATAGGTGAGACATTGGGAGGGGACATTTGCAGGAAGCAACCGATTCAACTCCAGCCTTATAGTCGTGTTTGGAATTATCTGGGCTCTTAGCCAAAGTCTTCGCTTATCTCGTATTTAAGCAGTGGCAAGCAGCCAAGCTTGTGTGTGTGGGGTGATTTAGGCTGTGGAACAGAACAATCAGTGCAGCACTGATGATGTTATCAAGTTTGGATAATAAAACATCTGCAAGAAAACAAACAAGTTCAGAGGGCATCAAGGACCCCTCATAGTTCAGGGAACTGCCTACTGATGTACTATCTTGACGACCATCTTTAAAGCGCTCCATGGCTCGGGGCCTAGTTATATGCGAGACCACCTCCTGCCCCATACATCCCTCAGACCGATACGCTCCCACAGAGAGGGCCTCCTCAGGGTGCCGTCGGCTGGACAATGCCGACTGGCGACACCCAGGGGAAGAGCCTTCTCTGTGGCTGGGCCAGCCCTCTGGAACGACCTACCCCCTGAACTCCGCACCATCTCTGACCTCCGCCTCTTCCGCAAGTGTCTGAAGACACATTTATTCCATCTAGCCGGCCTAGCGTAACCCCCTGTATTGACCATTAGACAGTTTTAAATTTGGGATTTTAATTCGGTTTTTAGCACAGGTTTTACTAGAATAAGTTTTTTAAATTTTATATGTTTTGTATGTATTTTAACATTCCTGTGCGCCGCCCTGGGTCCGTTTGGAGAAGGGCGGGATATAAATTTAATAAAATAAATAAATAAATAAAATAAATATCTTGGCTCAGACTTAATTGACCTGCTGCCTTCTAGATTTGCATGCTCTATGGAAATCATAAGGGATACGGTGGCTCAATGGCTAAGACACTGAACTTGTCAATCAGAAAGGTTGGCAGTTCAGCGGTTCGAATCCCTAGTGCCGAGTAACGGAGTGAGCTCCCATTACTTGTGCCAGCTTCTGCCAACTGAGCAGTTCAAAAACACGTAAAAATGCAAGGAGAAAAATAGGAACCACCTTTGGTGGGAAGGTAACAGTGTTCCTTGCACCTTCAGCATTTAGTCATGCTGGCCAAATGACCACGGAGATGTCTTCGGACAGCGCTGGCTCTTCGGCTTTGAAATGGAGATGAGCACCACCCCCTATATGTGCGAGGGAACCTTTAACTTACAGAAATCATAGACGTGAAGTCCGGAACATTTGAATCGCACCAGTTTGAACAAACCAGGATTGCAGAAACCATGGTTTTGAAGTAGCTGCGCATCAGGACGTAAATCCTTGTCTTGTGGTGGATTTGGATAATGGGATTCAACAGAAAACAAAATGCAGAGTTTGGCATAGAATATCCATATTTAAAGATTTAGCCACTTTCATCTCTCTGAACACTCTTTTAATAGCTCTTGTTTTTCATTAACCCAAGTGACCCTTTAATAACATAGCATATGGTTGATTCTCATTTCTCTCCCGCGCTTTCTTTTTAAAGTGAATTGTCTTGTCTGCAGGATGCAGGAGCAAACTGTGTCTCTTCTCAGGAATCATCTACCTCCTTCAGTTATTCTCAGAAGGTAAATTTCTGTGAGGACGTAACTTGGTGTCAAGAAGAGTTTCACTCTCCGGAAGATCTCAAAAATGTTCGTGAAGCATACATTTTAACTTATCTTTGGTAAAAAAAGTAAAACATTTAGCTAACTAAAATGGAAATTCACTATCGAATTTCTTCCAAAGTTGTCTTCAACACTGCAGTGCAGTGTTTCTCAACCTCAACGTCTTTAAGATGTGTGGACCATATCATATAAAAGATGTTAATGGAGATAAAAGAGCAACAAGGATAATTAGGAGCCTGGAGACTAAACATATGAAGAACAGTTGCAAGTATTGGGTATGTCTAGTTTAATGAAAAGAAGGACTAGGGAAGACATCATAGTAGTGTTCCAATATCTCAGGGGCTGCCAGAAAGAAGAGGGGGCACTTGAAGGCAGGACAAGAAGCAACGGATGGAAACTGATCAAGGAGAGAAGCAACCTAGAAATTTCCTGACAGAACAATTAACCAGTGGAACAATTTGCTTTCAGATGTTGTCTTTTAAAGAAGATATTGGACAGTCACTTACCTGGAATAGTAAAGGGTCTTCTGCTTGAGCAGGGGATTGAACTAAAAGAGCTCCTTCCAATTCTGTTATATTGTGACTGGGGGTGACATGCCCCCCCGCATTCCATTTTTGGTGCCAGGAGGCTTCAGGGAGGGCCTCCGTAGCCTGTAGGATATTGTTTTTGCCCGGGGAGGACATAAAACGAACCCCCTGGAAGCTCCCAGAATTGGCTAGTGAGGGAATTCTGGAAGATGAAGTCCACACCTCATAAAGTTGCTGAGATTGAGAACGTTTAATGTGACTTTAGGAGAAAGTTATTGCATTCAAGTGGATTAACACACTGATTTTATTGATCATAGTATTTAATTGTTCTCTCTGCCATATCATTCAAAGACCAATTTAGTTACTTCCTCTGCCATATCATTCAAAATATGTCCCTTCCTCCCCAATGGTGCCTCCCAACCAGGGGTGGGTTCCTGCCACCATTACTACTGGTTCGTCGCCCGAAAAATTTTGTGCATGCCCACAACATTAAAAAGGGGCGGGGAAATTACATTTTTTTCAATGAAGATTGTTCTGCACATGCGCAGAACAGAAAATCAAGATGGTGGCGCCAAGGATAGAACCAGTATGGTCATGTGTCCGATGGAGTTACTACCTATTTGGCTGAACCATACCGTACTCGTAGGAACCCACCTCTGCCCCCACCCCAGCTGCTTGAAGGCTGTGTCATCTATACAACCATGGTGACTTTCTTAAAGGCCAGAGTAGTTTGAAGAAAAATAGGAAAATTGCTAATGTTTTGTATCAGATTTCATTGCAAGCGGTGTCTGGTTACAGCAGACATCTGTGTAATCTGCCTCAGAAAATTCATACTCCATGAGGTTGACAAAATTAGAGTCCCTTGGCATTCAGATAAGAAGTTTAGAAGTGAATTTTTGCCCATTAATTATTTATTAATTCATTATAAGTATTGCTTGTTTATTAAATTTATACACAGCTCATTTCACGCACAGATGCAACGCCTATCGGCATGCATGCTGGTAATGCTAAACTACGGGGCCTAGTTATATGCGAGACCGCCTCCTGCCCCATACATCCCTTAGACCGATACGCTCCCACAGAGAGGGCCTCCTCAGGGTGCCGTCGGCCGGACAATGCCGACTGGCGACACCCAGGGGGAGAGCCTTCTCTGTGGCGGGGCCAGCCCTCTGGAATGACCTACCCCCTGAATTACGTACCATCACCGACCTCCGCCTCTTCCGCCAATGTCTTAAGACATATTTGTTTCAACAAGCCGGCCTAGCCTAACCTCCCATGGGGACTTTTAGATAGTTTTAAATTGGGTTTTTAAAATTTGGTTTTAGCGCAGGATAGGTTTATTTAATAGTTTTTAAATTATATTTATTGTATTTTGTATGTTTTTAAATTTCCTGTGCGCCGCCCTTGGTCCTCTGTGGAGAAGGGCGGGATATAAATTTAAATAAATAAAAAAATAAAATAAATGGTTTATTGTTACACTCAATTTGGGTTATTTAAATGGAAATCTATTAATTGCATTGGAAGATACTTCATCTTGCAAAATCATTTGTTCCCAGGATGCCTTGTGTTTTATATATGAATTTCACCGTTTGGCGAAAAGATGCTGACCTTTCCCCCCTCCTCCTTCACAGGTTATGGTAAATTCCGCCATTATATCCAGCTCTTCCTGTGTCAATACCACTCCAGCCGCCATTTTCTCTTCCAGCTGCAGTGCTTCAACACAAGTCACTATCACTGCGTCTACCCCCCAGAATGCTGTGCCACCGATCTTAGTAACCTCTTCTGTGGGAAGGCCAGGTGGAGTATTGATTTCACTTTTGAAGTATTTCTGAAAAATGCTTTTGAGTTTATGGTTCCTGGCCACCAGGTAGTGTTTGAATCAGAATGGCTGTTTAGTCCCTAGAAGGCGTTGAAGTAAGTTCATTTGATCTTCTGTAAGAGTCAAATGTATTTAGGCAATAAAGTTACAGGGAAGAAGAACAATCAATTCAACAGCTTGTTCCATCACGGGAGGTTTTCAAGAATAGACTAGACAACCACTTCACTGAGATGTATAAGGTCTCCTGCCTTGAGTTGGGTTGGACCTCCGTAGTCTCTTTCAACCATATGATCCTAAATCAAATTGAACAATTAATCAATGAAACAGCTTGTTCCATCACTGGAGGTTTTCAAGAGTAGATGAGACAACCATTTCACTGAGATGGTATAAGATCTGCCTTGAGTTGGGTTGGACCAGAAGATCTCTGTAGTCCCTTTTCAAATGTGTGATCCTAAGTCAAATCCTTCAGAATGGAGCCCTTCAAAGGGACTCATTATATTGTGTTGTTTTCATCTAGGCAAGGAAAATTTTGATTTTGTTCCATATTTTAGAAGATACTTGGCAGACCCAGCAAGATCAGAATTGTTTAGGTTCTCAGTTTGACTTGGATTGTTGACCCAGGTTAAATTCCTTTTGGGAACACTGAGTGGGATTGCTTAGATTTCCCCAATGGATTAAATGCATAAATTTTAAGGTCTGTTTTGTGCATGCCACTGCTTTCAAAATTAATGTAACATTTCTCTCCCCACTTTTTCAAATAGTGGTGTCTGTGTATCAGTCACCTCCTCTTCCTCCTGTAAGTGATGTGGGGGAAAATGGCAATATTACACCCCCTTATTCTTGTGATCCGAGTGGAAGTGACCTGCCTAGAGGTAAGCTACCATTTTCTCTGATGCATGGGAGTAACTTTAGCTGCCTAAATGAGTTAATTCTAGAGATGCTTATGGAATTACATTTTATTATATGCTTTAGCTAGTTTGGACTATCCAAACGCAATGTGGGACTTCATTATCTAGCAGGTTTTCAATGCCAGAAACTTCTGATTCAGTTATTTTGGCTTGGAGAAATCTTTCAAAATATTTTTAAAGGCATATTTTTGTAAGAGTATACCTTTAAAATATTTAGTTGTATTAAATGTACTTTTGCTTCACTGCTGTGTAAAGGGAAACATAACCATGGAGGTATCCTGGTGTTTGGAATACAGATTGAAATAGACCAACTGGCTGTGTTTCTCTAGGCTTGGCGTTGGGGCAGTGGTGAAATTCATTTTTTTCAACTTCTGGTTCTGGTGTGGCTTGATGGGTGTGGCAGGGAAAGGTTAATGCAAAATCTTCATTCCCTCCCCACTCCAGGGGAAGGATACTGCAAAATCTCCATTCCCTCCCGACTCCAGGGGAAGGATACTGCAAAATACCCATTCCCTCCCGACTCCAGGGGAAGGATACTGCAAAATCTCCATACCCTCCCCACTCCAGGGGAAGGATACTGCAAAATCTTTATTCCCTCCCCATTCTGGGGCCAGCCAGAGGTGGTATTTGTCAGTTCTCCGAACTACTCAAAATTTCCACTACCAGTTCTCTAGAACCTATCAGCTGCAAATTACTGTGCAACAAAGGTTTCCGTTTTTAGCTGAATATTTAACGCTGAAGTTTCCACTAGATTGTGCCTTACTGCTTGTTGTGCATGTTGCAAAAGAAACAGCAAGTGCACAAAAAGCAAAATAGGCAACAACAGCTTAAAAAGAAAAACAGGCTATTCAGTTTCCAGCTTCCCTCTTCTTGTGCTTCTGCTGATTTGTGGTGTTACATAAACATTTAGTTCTAACATTGAATGGTTTAAGAGTAAAAAGTATACAATAGAAAAGGTGAAATAGGTTGCAGAAGGATGACTCAATAATAATTGTATTTTTCCCATGCTGCGATCTGTCCCTAACAGTTGACATATAATAATTTTTGTGAGAAGCCGAGCTGAGAAATTTAGATGTCAGTTTTAGCTGTTTCTTCAGGTGTCATGCACCTTTGTTTTTTGTTTTTTTAATTACTTGATAGTCTATACCAGGGGTCTGCAAAGTTGGCTCTTTTAAGACTGGTGGACTTCAACTCCCAGAGTTCCCCAGCCAGTCTTAAAAGACCCAACTTTGCAGACCCCTGGTCTATACCCATCATGGCAAACCTATGGCACACCTGTCACAGGTGGTACGCGGAGCCATTTAAGGCACGTGAGGCGTTGCCCTGCCAGCTCCAGTGCCCATGCACACGCTGACCAGCTGACTTCGGCCTGTATTTTGGGCCGTTTTTCGCCCTCCAGAGGCTTCCCAGCGCGCAAACTGGAAGTTTCAGGAACAGACTTCCAGTTTGCGCATTGGGCCATTTTTTGCACTCCGAAGGCTCCAGGAAAGCTTCCGGAGGGACCCCAGGGCAGTGGGGATGGCTGTTTTTGCCCTCCCCAGGCTCCTAGAAAGCCTCTAGAGCCTGGGGAGGGTGAAAAACAGGTCCATCGTGCAAACTGGAAGTCCGTTCCCAAACTTCCTGTTTGCACGGAAAGGAGGGGGAGGGCGGGGGTCACACATGCATGCACGGGGGGGGGGGCGCACGCATAAAATTATGGGTGTGGGCATGCCCACACATGACCCCCCCTGTGCTCTCCCTGCTTTTGGCATGCAATGAGAAAAAGGTTAGCCATCACTGGTCTATACGTTTCAGATATTGGTTCATCTGATGTCATGGGTACCTCTCCTACTGGTCGTCCTTGGCTTACAACTGTTCTGAAAAAAGTGACTTATGACAGGTGTTTGCATCCCCATGTCATGTGAGCAAAATTTGGTTGCTTGGCAACAGTGGTGGGTTTCAAATTTTTTTAGAACCTACTCTCCAGGTGTGGCCTATTTTGTGGGCGTGGCTTGGCAGTCATGTGACAGGGTGGGAGTGGCCAACTTGTAAAATGTGGTGAAACTCATTTAACAATGCTCTTGCTTAGCAACCAAAATTTTGGGCTCAATTGTGATGATAAATTCTCTTTCTTTCTTTCTTTCTTTCTTTCTTTCTTTCTTTCTTTCTTTCTTTCTTTCTTTTTCTTTCTTTCTTTCTTTCCTTTCCTTTCCTTTCTTTCCTTTCTTACTTTCTGCCTTCCTTTCCTTTCCTTCCCATTGGGTTACTGGCAGCGGCAGGCCAGACTTACTTCTGGGTCCGCCGGTGGAACCCCCTCTCACCATTTCTCTAAATTTCACCATCCGGCTCTTGCGAGTAGGTGCGAGCCTGCAGAAACCCACCACTGCTTGGCAACCAGCCTTTGCAGCACCCCAGGGCAATTCACTTAACAATTGTGGCAAAATTGGGCGTCACTTACTTAACACCTGCCTTGCTTATCAGCTGAAATTCAGGTTGCAATTGTGGTTATTATCAACTGCATTGATTCTCTTAACAACCATGGCAAAAACAGTTGCAAAATCAGGCATGTCTCACTTAACAACTGCCTTGGTTATCAAGGGAATTTTTGATCTCAGATGGGGTCCTAAGTCAAGGACTGCCTGTATTTGCAGGTACAACTAAAAAAAAACCCACTACAGTGCTCTCTCCCAGTGCAGAATTAACCAAACTAACAGATTTTTCTAAAATTGACTTTCTTTTCATAACCGCAGTTGTTTAATAAAGTAATATTTAAATGCTAACTACCATATTTTTCGGAGTATAAGACACTCCGAAGTATAAGACGCATCTAACCTTTGGGGCGGAAAACGAGGGAAGGAAAAATCTGCCTCTGCCTCCAAGCAATCTGCCTCCTTGCAACAAACAGCCAAAAGCCCCATTCGTTCAATTTCAGTTTCTGCATGGGCCTCCCAATAATCAACTGTTTCAGGCTGCCGGGATTGCTATAGCCTATTGCCACCTCTGCAAGCCCCATTTTCCCTGTTTGCTGCAAGGAGGTAAATTGCTGGGAGGCAGAGGCCAAAGGGTGTGGGCTGATGGGTGGGTGAGGCTACATTCAGTGTATAAGACGTTCCCAAATGTTCACCCTCTTTTAGGGGTGTATGCATCTTATACTCCAAAAATACTGTACAAGACTGGCTGCCTGCCACTAACTCTCTTGGCTGCTTGCCTGAATAATTCTGAACAGATACGAAGCTTCCTAACTCAACTAAACACGAACCTGAAAATCAACACGAATAAACACAAACCTAGAAATCCAACATTATTCTCTGCAAGGACTTCCTTAGCAAAGACTTCCTTTTAAACCCTCTTGGGAGGGGCCAGTCATTAGGCAGCTGGGACTAATTCAACTCCTTCAAGTTCGCTTCTGATGCAATTGAAGCCTCCTTTTTTCAGCCCTTCTCACTCTAGCATTTTCCCTGTTTGCTGCAAGGAGGTAAATTGCTGGGAGGCAGCGGCCAAAGGGTGTGGGCTGATGGGTGGGTGGGGCTACATTCGGTGTATAAGACGTTCCCAAATGTTCACCCTCTTTTAGGGGGAGGTGCATCTTATACTCCAAAAATACTGTATATGGGAGAAAATATCTGTAAAGTCATTTTATACGAACTGGTGGACAAACATGAGAAAAATGCAAATATTCACACCTTCTAGGATGCGTATGAAATGTCGTGACCAAGTTCTCTTCTTTTTTAGATCCAAAGGTTTTGCAGTATTATTTTAATTTGGGCCTGCAGGTAGGTGCTCTATACAAGCCTAGTGGTACAACCACCTTTTGTGAGAGTGGGGTGTCAGTCTTTGGGAGACCCAGATGTTTTTCAAAATTTTCTGAAGTGTGACAGGGAATCCTTTGCTTGAAGTCTACACAGTACCTGGTGCTTTTCTTAAAATATTGTAAATATATTGCTTTTATTCATGTTTGATTTGATTTGATTTTACTAGATTTCTAGACAGCCCCCTCTCCCCAAAGGGACTCGGGGCGGTGTACAGATAAAAAATTAAAAAGTGACATCAACATTACATATAAACTAAAATCGAATTAAATAATCCCCTGTACAAATTTATAAAAATTAAAACTTAACCTTAAAACCTGATCATATAATTTAAAATTACAAACTGAGGCGGAAGCATGGAATTAGCCCAGGCCGGCTAGTTGAAACAGGTGGGTTTTGAGTTTCTGGCGGAAGGAGCGGAGGTCCGTGGTCATTCTAATGTCAGGGGGAAGGTCATTCCAGAGTATCAGGCCCGCCACAGAGAAGGCCCTTCCCCTGGGCGTCGCCCGCTGGCATTGCCTAGTGGACGGCACCCGGAGAAGTCCCTCTCTGTGGGAGCGAATCGGCCGAAGGAATGTATGGGGTAGGATACGATCCCGCAAATAACTAGGTCCTGTGCCATGGAGCGCTTTGAAGATAATAACCAACACCTTGAAACGCACCCGAAGTCAACATGTTGACTTCCTAAGCTGCTGTTCTCTAGCTAGGTAAATATTTGTGGATGCTGACAAGCAGATTGTAAGAGAAGCAGCATTGATGGGTATGATAAGAGTTATATTACTTCCTTAAAGCATACCCACTTTCTTTTTTTTTGGTTAATGTTTACAAAAGAAATAGATTTCCATTTTTCTTCTGTATTATTTGTCTCTGGCGTAAGGCACAGAAAAATAATTTCTGCTCCTTTGTAAAGATTGTTGTTGTTTTAACCATTTAGTTGTGTCCAATTCTTGCCGGCTTTGTAGCCTCTTCATGCTACCCTGGCAAGCACAGCTTCTTTCAGTTTTTGAACGGCATTTTTGTATCAGATTTGCAATAGCACTTAAATAGCAATTAGACTTCTATACCACTTCCCAGTGCTTTACAGCTCTCTCTAAGTGGTATACAGAGTTGGCACATTGCCCCACAACAATCTGGGTCGTCATTTTACCCACCTCGGAAGGATGGAAGGCTGAATCAGTCCTGAGCCAGTCAAGATTGAACTCCTGACAGAGTTAGCCTACAATATTGCATTCTAACCACTGTGCCACCCTGGTGGTTATTATAAGTAACTAGCTAATAACCCGGTGTTGCCCAGGTATTTATAGACGTTGAAGTGTTTTGTCTTACAGAGAGCCATTGAGAGGGGGCTTCCTTTCCTGTACTACCACGCCCATCATCCTTGCCCTCTCCCTTCCCCCTCCCATGTGCTCCTCTTTCCTGCCCTGTTTACAGTCCTGGGACTTTGCCCCAAATCCATCAGGTGCTTCCCCATTGGTCCACTGGAGGGCAAACGTCACGGCTAGCTTTCCAGAGGAAGCTGTGAAGGAACTGACATCACAAACAATTGCCATTCTAGGATGCTGCACTCGCTCTCCTTATCAGGCCAGGTGTTCCAGAGTTATGCTGGAACACACACAAACGAACACGCACACCAGAGGTGTCTTACATACACCCCTCCCTCCAGTATTTCTTTCCAAAGTGTAAGTCATCTGTGTAGCAGGATTGGTTGGAATTGCTTGAGGCACTCCAAAGTTATGCTGAAACATACATACATACATAACACACACACACACACATTTTTATACAGAGAGGGAAGAGATACTGTGACTAAACAGTTTCTAAAGAGCAAATAGCTCAATTGCAGGAATTCCTGTAACCTCACCTTTTCCATCTCAAAAAAACCTTGCTAAAGAGAAGAAAATTCAGGGAAAGAATTAGGTTTTAGATAGCCACTACAGCTTGACCACACTTTAGCGCAAAGATTCCCGTTAATGGTCTGCTGACCAGGGTTAAACTGTGTTTTGCCCTTGATCCAGTGTCTTGTGTAAAAGAGTTGATTTATGCAGGGCACTTCTTAAGGAGATCTAAACAGGCAGATTTTACCAGATACTTTCTCAGTCTGGACAGAGGTATTTAAAATTTTCTTGCCTTGAATTCTGCTAGTATTACCATCAGACCTGCTGGAACCCAGTGATGTACGTGCAGCAAACACCATCACCACCGCCTCACGTGGAAACCTACCAGACCTATTCAGAGCAGGTCTCTGTGGTGGATTCATCAGCGCCTCTGCCTTACAACGATGTTGGGAGGAACGATCTGCGCCAGATGCCTGCTGACTCCTCCTCAACCGGTTGGTCTCTCTCTCTCTCTCTCTCTATTTTAAGTTTAAGAAGGTTGAGTTGAGTGTCACCAAGTTAAATTCGGCAGGGCAAATTGATCTGCTAGGTTGGCAGGAGCTGGGCGAGGATGGGAGTTCACCCCATCGTGTGGCACTTGGGTCATGAATCTGAGTTGCCGACTTTCCAGCCAACAAGCTCAGCCTCTTGACCAGTGGTGGGTTCCTACTCGTTCGGACCAGTTTGGCTGAACCGGTAGTAGTTTGGTGGCCTTGGTCACTGGAACCGGCCATGACCTAGGCGTGCCATGCCCCCAAACTGGTTCTCCAGGCACTGCCATCTTGTTTTTCACTTCTGCGCATGCACAGAACATTTTGTATTGTACTGTGCATGCGTGCGCCACGCACCCATGAACGAACCACCAGTAGTGCCTGCCAGAATCCACCCCTGCTCTTAACCACTGAGTCACTGCACACCGCCCTGAATAACTTAAAGTGATAAACATATTTAGCTCAATTCCTGATGACTTGTCGGGACATAGTTACGTGTTCTGATCCCCCTTACTCTGACTAACACAAGACTGGCTGTCTGCCACTAACTCTCTTGGCTGCTTGCCTGAATGATTCTGAACAGATACGAAGCTTCCTAACTCAACTAAACACGAACCTGAAAATCAACACGAATAAACACAAACCTAGAAATCCAACATTGTTCTCTGCAAGGACTTCCTTAGCAAAGACTTCCTTTTAAACCTTCTTGGGAGGGGCCAGTCATTAGGCAGCTGGGACTAATTCACATCCTTGGAGTTTGCTTCTGATGCAATTGAAGCCTCCTTTTTTCAGCCCTTCTCACTCTAGCATCAGGGACAAACTGGCCTTGATCCTCCCCACTACTCCAAGACCCAGGTGCCTCCTGAGGACCAGCCGGACTCTCTGCTCTCTCAAGGTCGCCCTCCTCCTCCAGAGCAGACTCATAGGACTCCTCACTAGAGGAGTCCATCAGCAGCTCATCCAGAGCCGGCTAGGCCACAACAATTACGTAACAAGAGGGAAGCAATTTGCTGTTTCCTCTTTTTCTGTGTAGTCTCTATTTGTGGGATTCACCTGTTGTAAATATAGGCGGTCCTTGACTTGTTTGTTTAGTGACCGTTCAATAATAATAATAAATAAATTTTTATTTATAACCCGCTCTCTCTCCCCAGAGGGACTCGAGGCGGGGCACAGGAGAATTAAAAAACAATAAACACAAACAGAGTATACAACAGCACTGGGGGGGGGGGGGGAAGTGATTTATGAATGCTTTTCACACTTACACTGTTGCAGCATCCCCACAGTCATATGATATGGACGCTTGGCAGCTGGTTCATATTTATGACGGATTATGTGGTCACCTAATATGACCTTCTGACAAGCGAAGTCAGTGGGGAAGCCAGATTCATTTAATGAGCGCAGTGCTACACTTAATCACTGTGGCAAGAAAGGCATGGCAGATTGGGGCAAAACTCACTGGACGACTGCCTCCTTTAGCCACAGAAATCTTGGGCTCAATTGTGGTCATAAGTTCGAGGACTACTTGGACTTCTCCCTATAGTTTTTGAGTATCAGTCGGATATTCAAAAGAAGATTGAGCTTCTACCTGCTCTAGGCCAGGCAAACAAGTAAGCTTCTCAGCTATCCTGAGCTTCGGATTATAGATTCCTTCAATAATCCAGTTATAAGTCTGCCACTTTCCAATTTTAATAATGCTGCTTTCCAGACTTTGCAGTAATACTGATATATTTTCTCCCTGAGGAGCATGGAAGGGGGTGGGGGAAGACAGCTGTGGTGAAAAATAGCATTCTTCTTTCCGATAAGAAAAATGAACCGTTCCCTTTACTGCCGGGAGATATTTCTTGAAGCTGCTCTGAGATTTTGTTGTGTTTTGTTGCCTTACAAAAAGGGAAAAACCTGCGGGAAAACAATTCTGTGTGCAGAGCATGCGACACACAGTTCATCATGGAAAGGTTCCTCTCCAGCACATATTCAGTTCACACTAAACACTCTTGGAACATGGATTTATTCAGTCATTGGGATGGCTGAATTAAGGATTTGCTTTGCAGTTGTGGCATTGCAGGAGTGGAATTTCATGCGTCAACATGAGTCACAGTGGCAATCATTTGCTTTCTGTTTTTGCTATGTGTGGTCCCATGCTTCTGTGCTGTGGAAGAGATCAGGATTTGTTGTTGTTGTGGTTAGTTGCAAAGTCATGTCCGACCTATCGTGACTCCATGGACAACGTTCCTCCAGGCCTTCCTGTCCTCTACCATCCTCTGGAGTCCATTGAAGCTCACGCCGGCTGCTTCAGTGACTCCATCCAGCCACCTCATTCTCTGTCGTCCCCTTACAATACAATACAATAGCAGAGTTGGAAGGGACCTTGTAGGTCTTCTAGTCCAGCCCCCTGCATGGGCAGGAACCTTATACCATTTCAGACAAATGGCTGTCTAACATCTTTTTAAAGACTTCCAGGGTTGGGGCATTCACAACTTCTGGAGGCAAGCTGTTCCAGAGGTTAATTGTTCTAACGGTCAGGAAATTTCTCCTTAGTTCTAAGTTGCTTCTCTCCTTGATTAGTTTCCACCCATTGCTTCTTGTCCTGGCCCCAGGTGCCTTGGAGAATAGTTTGGCTCCCTCTTCTTTGTGGCACCCTTCTTCTTCTGCCCTCAATCGTTCCCAGCATGAGGCTCTTCTCCAGGGAGTCCTTCCTGTGGCCAAAGTCTTTGAGTTTCATCTTCAGGATCTGGCCTTCTAAAGAGCAGTCAGGGTTGATCTCCTCTAGGACTGACCTTTCTGTGTTGACCATCTGGCGATGTCCATGTGTAGTCATCTTGTTGTTTGCTATGGCCATCATATTCTCTTGACAAAATTCTATCAGCCTGGGCCCTGCTTCATTTTCTACTCCCAAGGCCAAACTTCCTTGTTATTCCAGTTATCTTTTGGCTTCCTACTTTAGCATTCCAATCCCCCACCACCACCCGTGGTGATAAGGACATCAAATGTTTGGTGTTAATTCTATAAGGTGCTGTAGGGCTTCATAGAACCAGTCAATGTCATCCTCTTCAGCACCAGTGGTTGGTTGGCATAAACGTGGACTGCTGTGATGTTGAATGGTTTGCAGCTTTATGTAGTTAGCTAAAATTGGCATTCTTGCAAATTGCAATATGTACTCTACATGTAGTTCCTTGACTTTGCCCACAATTGAGCACAACATTTCCATTGCTGAGTAAGATTTGCGCCATTTTTCCACCTGTCTTGCCACCGTTGTTAAGTGAGCCACTGCAGTTCTTAACTAACACGGTTGTTAAGTGGGGAATGAAGAAAATGGAGGTCTCGACACATCTGTACATCAGATTTAATTGAGTGGTTCTCAACCCGTGGTCTGTGGATCCCTGGAGGCAGGGGCGAGTTGCTTCTGGTTTTACTACTGGTCCACAACCTGTGTGCAATAAGCATGCGCTCTCGTTTCACTCACACCAGACACATGCCAGACACACATGCCCTGTTCAATGTAAATTGTTTCTCACACATGTGCAGAACAATTTATAGTGAACTGCACATGTGCAGTCACTAAAAACCAAAATGTTGGCGGCCCAGCCGTGGTGAGGGAACCCATTTGGGGGCATGGCAGGCTGGATCGCTGCTGGTTCTGGGATCCAGTCCTGAATTCCACTACCAGTTCGGCTGAATTGGGCCGAACCAGGAGCAACCCATCTCCTGCCTGGGGCCCAGGATGTCATCACGAACGGTTCATGAAGGCTTGAAGAAATATTATGATTTGAATCTTTTGGAGGGTCCGTGGCCATGGTCCGTGGCCACAAATGGCATTTAAAGGGGATCCCTGGTGAAGAAAAGGTTCAGAATCACTGATTTAATTGATTCTGTTCTGTAAGAAAGCAATGCAAGCCATGGTTTAATTCAGTGGCCTAAGATTTAGTCCTTTAAAACAGGGGTCCCCAACCTTTTTGGCACCAGGGACCGGTTTCATGTTAAAAAAATTCTGCGGACCGGTGGCCATGGCTTGGCCACCGTAGAGGGGGAGCGGGGGAACAGGTGGCGCATGCACGCAGGAGGATGGGTCGGCTCACTTGCCCCTCTCGGGGCCCCAACAGCGAGAGCAGCCACGTCTGTGCTCTCCTGCCCCCAGTGCATGCTCTGCCCAGGGGACTGCCCCCTCCTCTCCGGCCCTTTCTAAGAGTTGTGCTGCTCACTGCGGCCCGGTTCCTATCAAGCCACGGACCGGCACCAGTCCATGGACCGGGAGTTGGGGACCCCTGCTTTAAAACCATCTTGAGGTCAACAAAGGATAAAGAGAATTACTGTAGGTTCAAAGAGGTCAATTAAGCAACTCCAAACATTTCTTTACAATCAATTACCAGTCCAATATTTAGAACACTATCCAGGAACTTAACATTTAATTACCGTATTTTTCAAAATATAAGACACTCCGGAGTATAAGATGCACCTTAGTTTTTGGGGAGGAAAATAAGAAAAATAAATTCTGTGTCTGCCTACCAGCATCCATGGTATTCAGCTGACACATGGTAACAAGGTCAGCCAATGAATAGGCATAGCAACTAAGTCAGCCAATGAGAGCTATTTGGACTCTGAAATTTGCTGTGTGAGCAACAAGGAGACAGGAAGGAGCCTAGCTTAGCTGAGAACTGGAAGTGAAACTGCTTGTGCTTTGCTTGTATTTACTGTTACCTTGGAAAACCTGATTTTGGTAATGTGTTGTATATTATTATCATTTTGAATCCTGCTGAATCAGTTACGGTGCTTTCTGAATGTGGTTGCTGCTGCAAACTCTGACCAGCCAGGTCAGCTTCAGCACTTATTGCAGCCTGATTCAGCACAGCTGATTGGCGGGTGGATAAGACTGCCGGAATAGCCTCCAATCAGCTGTTCCAGGCTGCAGGGATTGCCACAGACCATCGCTGCCTCCATGCTTCATGTTTTCGACCTCTGTATAAGCAGCACACAAAATTTCACCCTGGGGGCGGAAAAGTGTGCCTTATACTCCGAAAACTACATATTTAAAGGTCCCAAAAATGCACCCTCTGCTGTTCTTTTATGTGCAATGTTTTCCCCTTTTTCAGATGCCTTAGCCATCCCAGAATCCTCTTCACCACCTTCTGGAACCCTCTATTACCCTGTGGGGACAGACACCTACACCCCGCCTCCTGTGCCAGGATACGAATCCTGCATCTCACTTGTGCCTGCGTACCACTGCGTCGGTTCTTGGTATCCAGTCAATGCATCCTATGGGAGTTCAGCCCGAATCCAAAACAATGTTAACCCCAGCCATTTCCATCAGGTTAGCTACGTCGCCTCATCCAATCCGCAACCACAGTTTGTAGCTCAAAGCATGTAGATCCAGAAGGATCAAGTACGGGAGCCTTCCCCTGCTTGGAACTATAATTCCCAGAATGCCTTGGCACACCCAACTGCCTAGAAGAGTAAACTAAACCAGCAGTTTCCAACCTTGGCCACTTTTAAGACTTGTGGCCTTCAATTCCCAGAATTTCCCAGCCAGCACAGGAATTCTGGGAATTGAAATCCACAAGTCTTAAAACTGGCCAAAGTTAGAAACACCTAAAGGTTACTCACATTTTTTTCCTGATTTTACATTGGTTGATTCATTTCTTGTCCTTCTACCATGCTCTTCCATTTGCTAACCCCGTTGTGGTTTTTTTTTTTTCATGTTTTATTTCAATGTTGATTTATATCTGCAGTAGGGGATGGGTGCAGTCTTTAGCACTTTAGTACCATGGACAATGCCGCAAAGTTAAATTCCCATTGGATATTGCTGCATCAAGAGAGCATCTAATGCATTCAGAGGATTTTCCTTTAGATTATTGGCATTTTCCGCATCACAATAATGATGTTTGTTAAGTCACTAGCTAAATTGCTTAACTCTGCAATGCAATTCTTTATCAGTTTTCATGACTATTGACTCTGGAGAGTCATTTCCTCTTTAATATAAAGGCAACAACAGTGGAAAAGAATGTTTGACATTAGAAATGTGGACCATTTAACGTTGCTGATTCCACTCTTCCTTGATTGTAACACAGTATGTTTGATTTAAAAGGCAAACTATTGACTGTTTTCTTTCTTTAAGTCTGGGCTTCTGAAAGGGAAGACTTAGGCCTACTTAGGCCTACTATTGTTGTGAGAATTCTGTCTGTAAAAACAATTTGCACAAGTGGTGGTAAAATTGTGGGGGAGGGTTAGAAATTCTGCACCAAGAGCACTAAATAAATTTAAAAAGCACAAAGGCTTGTCTAGTTGTCCTTTGTTTGAGTGAATGAAATGGGATCAAGTATATCCCAACCGCCAGGCTGAATGCTGACACTTCAAATTACACCAGGTCAGAAATAGAAACATCACCAGAAATAATGTGGAGCTGTTTCACATTTCTTCGATAAGATCACACTTGGAATACTACATCCAGTTTTGGTCACAACAAAGATGTCGAGACTTTAGAAAGAGTGCAGAGAAGAGCAATCAAGAGGACTGGAAGCTAAAACATGATGAACAGTTGCAGGGACTGGGTATGTGTTGTCTAATGAGGAGAACTAGGGGGTGAGATGATAACTGTTCCAATATTTGAGGGGCTGTCACAGAGAAGAGAGTGGTCAACTAGCTGTATTTTTTGGACTATAAGACACACCGGAGTATAAGATGCACCATGATTTTGAAGAGGTAATTTTTTTAAAGGTTCTTGCACTCTGCAGGCCTCTCAAACTCTCTGCATGCCTCATTTTTTGCAAAAAAAAAAAAAAAAAAAAAGGCATGCAGAGGCTTTGGGAGGCTTGTAGAGTCCTCCTGGGGGCTGGGGGGGACGACAAAAATGGTCTACTTTTTGCTCGTTTTTGCACTCCCCAGCCCCCAGGAGCGCTTTGCAAGCCTCCCAAACCCTCTGCGTGTCCATTTTTGCAAAAGGTGCAGGGTTTCGGTAGGCCAAAAATGCTCTATTCAGTGTATAAGACGCACCCAGATTTTCTCCCTCTTTTTGGGGGGAAAAAGGAGCATTTTATACTCCGAAAAATATGGTATTCTCCAAAGCAACTGAAGGCAGGACAATAAATAAGTGAAAGGTCATTAAAGAGATCCAACCTAGAACTCAAAAGTTCACGACAGTGAGAACAATCAGTTGTAGGTGTTCCATCATTGGAAGTTTAGTAGATGACACTGGACAGCCATTTATCCAGAATGATATAAGTTCTCCTGCTTGAGCAGGGGTTGCATTAGAAGACCTCTAAGGTCCCTTTCAACTGTTATTCTGTTCAATAGGCTCAAGTAACAGAATCTTGAACGTCTGGTAGTGTTTCCTTTTCGCTCCCTCTTACATCAAGGATGTCAAAATAGAGTCACTAAGTTTCTATCCCCTCCTTCCCTCCCTGGCCTGAACTCATATTTTACTAATAGCCTCTTCTGTCTTTTCCAAAGTCACCTCTGGGATTCTCTACATTGGCGAAAAGATGAAAGGTGGGATGTAGACCCTGAATTTTGTTTTTGGAAAATTTAAAATATGGCATCAGGAGACCCCTCCCCCCTTGGCATTTGTTCGGTTGTGGAGTTGCTTCAAGGTGGTCTGGTTGCTTTGCAGCATTTGATCTTTTTACCTTTGTGTCCTGGGGGGCGGGGGTGGAATCATGTAATCATATTTTGCAACCTTCTGACCAGCAACGTCAATGGAGAAGCCTGATTCCCTTAACAACACAGTTATAAGTCACTTTTCAAAGTGCCATTGTAACTTTGATCTGTCACTAAACAAATGGTTGTAAGTTGAGGGTCTATCTACTTTGTTTCCCCCCAAATAAGAACTCTCTGGATAATAAGCCCAATTGGACTGTTGAGCGCATGTGTTAAAATAAGCTCTCCCCTAAAATATTTAAATGCATGCGCAGCTAGTTACTACCATTTTTAGGGGGAGGAAGGGGGGAACATGCCTCATGCACCCCACATGCACCTGCCATCCATGTGGAATTGGCTCACAGAGGCAGCTCCCACAAACCCTAGCTACCACGTTCCCTCTCTTAGTGGTGGCTGCAAAAAGAGCGACGGGCCCAACGATACTAGGGCTGGTAAGTGTGCCAGAAACAGAGACAGAACTTCTGGCCCTCCCTGGTTCAGCTGATCCACAGACCATGGGCCAAGGTTAAGGACAAGCGCTTATTTCAGAGGGTGAACTAACTCTCTCTCTCTCTCTCTCTCTCTCCCTCCCTCCCTCCCTCCCTCCCTCTCTCTCTCTCTCTCTCCACAACTTTGTTAGAATTTGAAACACCTCCCTTTTGAGAAAAACTCTCAAAGGTGTTTCAAGTACTAACATTTGTACCGGAAAGGAGGGGGAGAGGAGGAGAGAGAGGGAGATGAGAGAAAGAGATAGAGCAATAGCAACAGCAATAAAACTTCTATTCTGCTACCAGCACCTTGCCCTCAACAATCTGGGTCCTCATTTTACTGACCTCGGAAGAATGGAAGGATGAATCCACCTTGAGCCGGTCAGGATCAAACCGCTGGCAGTGAGCAGTGAGTTAGCCTGTAATACTGCATTCTAACCACTGTGCCACCATGGCTCTTCACATTACACTTCTGTGCAATGCTGACCTAGCTGTATGTGCCCATCTGTGGTGTGTAGAAGCTTCCTTTAATGGCAGGAGCAACGATCAAAGTTCTGAACTCCTCAAATTTGTATTCATTCCAAGTTCCTCACGAGAAGATGAGAATACATTGCTAGGTAAAAGTAAAGGTCCCCTCACACATATGTGCTAGTCGTTCCCGACTCTAGAGGGCAGTGCTCATCTCCGTTTCAAAGCCAAAGAGGCAGCGCTGTCTGAAGACGTCTCTGTGGTCATGTGGCCGGCATGACTAAACACTGAAGGCACATGTAATGCTGTTCCCTTCCCACCAAAGGTGGTTCCTATTTTTCTACTTGCATTTTTACGTGCTTTTGAACTGCTTGGTTGGCAGAAGCTGGGACAAGTAACGGGAGCTCACTCCGTTACGTGGCGCCAGGGATTCGAACCGTCAAACTGCCGACCTTTCTGATCAACAAGCTCAGTGCCTTAGCCACTGACCCACCACGTCCTTGCATTGCTAGATTGCCAGGTAGTTAAAAATTTAAAAATGGACATGGAATAAATTCTACAGTAGCTTCAGGATTCAGCATCTAAACCGAACACACAGAGATAATGTTTTCTCATCAAATGGAGCCTCCAGCCAGGAAGACCTCTTATCACCCCACCCACAATGCAGACATAAACAGCCATTTTATCTAAATGCTGGTGGCTAAAGGTTATTTTACAGCAACTGTTTAAAAGGTTTCAATTGTGAATTAAATAAAAGTGGGTTGAAAATCCAAAGACTAAGAGCTACTTTTATTTTTTTACTTTGGTGAAGCTGGCTGGTCTTAAAAGTTGCTAAGATTGGACACTCCTGCTCTAAATAAAGCCACACTTCTTCAAGGGCCTAAGAAACACTGCTGCATTGCTTCTCTAAGAAGATTAGTTCCTTATTTCCTAAAAGTTACAACAATTAATCAGTGGAACAACTTGCTTCCAGAAGTTGCTCCACCACTGGAGGTTTTTAAGAGATTGTACGGCCATGTGTCTGGAATTGTATAAAGTTTCTTGCTTGAGCATGGGGTTGGCCTAGAACAGTGTTTCTCAACCTTGGCGACTTTAAGTCCTGTGGACTTCAACTCCCAGAATCCCCCAGCCAGCACAGCTGGCTGGGGAATTCTGGGAGTTGAAGTCCACAGGACTTAAAGTCACCAAGGTTGAGAAACACTGGCCTAGAAGACCTCCAAGGTTTCTTCCAACTCTGTTATTCTGTTAGATCCATGATGGCGCGCCTATGGCGAGTGTGCCACTTGTGGTACGTGGAACCATCTCTAAGGGCATGCAAGCTGTTGCCCTAGATCAGGGGTCTGCAAAGTTGGCTCTTTTAAGACTGGTGGACTTCAACTCCCAGAATTCCCCCGCCAGCAAAGTCTTAAAAGAGCCAACTTTGCAGACCCCTGCCCTAGATCAGCTGCAGCGCATGTGCACATGCTGGCCAGCTGATTTTCAGTCTTTGAAGGGCCTCTGGAGGGCCAGGGGAGGCAGTTTTTGCCCGCCCCAAGTTTCAGGTAAAAGTTAGGGTTAGCTTGGGGTGGGCGAAAAACAAGCCTACCGGGCCTACCGGAAGTTTGGAAACAGGACGTTTCCGGCTTCCGAAGTGGCACCAGGGGAGGCTGTTTTCACTCTCCCCAAGTTTCAGTAGGGTGGAGAGGGGGTCGTGCACTCATGTGCAGAGGGCGGGGCAACGGGGTCATGCACGCATGCACAAGGGAAAAAGCGAGGGGTCATATCGCGCATGTGTGTGTGTGTGCTTGCTTTTGGCACCCAAGCCAAAAAAGGTTAGCCATCCCTGTGTTAGATGTTCAGCTGCAATTTACTGCTTTAGAAATTGGGTTTAGTCCAGCAAATATTTGGTTTTCTGCAGAAGAACCCTTCAGGGTGATGACTCATAAATCTGGATAAAAAAAATCTTGAGTTTTTTGGACATACGGTGCATTAGCACATTTTGACACGTAAATTCCCAGCTGTACCGATTTACGCAAGCTTATCCTGGAATTGCACGTTGCACGAGGTGTGCAGTTGCTGCTAAAAGATGCATTGCTCTGGATACAGAATCTAGGAGCTGAAATTAATCACATCAGCTGCTTGCGATGATTGGATTGTCCTTTCCCAAAGTCCTCGGAGACGGGACAATAGAGACTGAAACAGAAGTGAAGCATGGAAGCCTTCCAAATTGGAAAGAGAAGAGCTTATGCACCAGCAGTTTGCCTGGGGAAGCACCCATTTGCTTAATAGGAGCTTTTTATGTCCAGGATTTTGTAGGAAGAAGCAGCTGGATTTAAAGTGGAATGGAAAGTTATGGTATTCCTACCTCACAGCTATTCCTGTTCAGAGCCCTTTCTTTGTAAGATGCTTCTCAAGTGAAGGATCTCCTCTTCCAATACAGATTCTCGCACACAGATTGGCCCTAAAAATAATACATCCATGTCCTGTTAGGGAGGCCAGAAAGCAAACACAGGTATTCCTTGACTTACAAGGGCAGAACAAGAAGCAATGGGTGGAAACTAATCAAGGAGAGAAGCAACTTAGAACTGAGGAGAAATTTCCTGACAGTGAGAACAATTAACCAGTGGAACAGAAGTTGCCTCCAGAAGTTGTGAATGCCCCAACACTGCAAGTCTTTAAGAAGATGTTAGATAGCCATTTGTCTGAAATGGTATAGGGCTTCCTGCCTAGGCGGGGGGTTGGACTAGATGATCTCCAAGGTCCCTTCCAACTCTGCTATTGTATTGTACAATAGTTCATTTAGTCACCATTTGCTTTGGTCCACTGGCGGCCTATGGAGCTGGCTGCAGAGTCAGACAATGAGGCGGTTGGGGAGGAACATGGGCCAGTCCTGGAGTTCGGGGAAGGCTCAGATGAGGGCTTTGTGTCGGAGGCAGAGAGGGGGCCATCTGGGAGTTATGTGCTGCCTCCGGAGCCTCCAGAGTTGAACATTAACGAGGCAGAGGAACAGAGGGAGCCTGTTCCCTGTGCATGCATTCGCCAAGCTGCCAGAAGGCAAGAACAGTTAAGACAAAAGGGACGACTCGGAAGTAAGGCTTGGAGGTGATTGGCCCCTACCATAAGACATAAAAGAGAAACAAATGGGCGTGAGCCTTTGCAGGAAGCAACTTTGTTCGTACTGGTCTTATTAGAGTCTGAAACTCTGTTTTGACTCTGTGCTCCATTTGGCCTTGCAGAACTAATTGGCAGATCTCTGGCAGCATTTCAAGGGAGATAAAGGTGGGTGCTTATCAACCTTACCCTGAAAGACTTTGGCAGACTTCGGTTGGACTCTCTACAGACTGGTTGTGAATCATTATGAATGAACATAATTCATAGCCGTTAAAATAAAGAGAGAGTTTTGGGGACTAAGAGTGTGATTTTTACTGCCTCAGGAAGCCTAAGTCAGAACACCATTCATAGTTACAACGGTACTGAAAAAAGTGACTTATGACCATTTTTCACACATACGACCGTTGCAGCAATCCCATGGCCACATCCAACGCTTGGCAACTGGTTCATATTTGTGACGGTTGATCCCCTTTGGTGACCTTCTGACAAAGTCAATGGGGAAGCCAGATTCACTTAACAACCGTGCTACTTAACAACTGTAGGTGAATCACTTAACAACAGTGACAAGAAAGGTTGTAAAATGGAGCAAAACTCACTTAACAAATGCCTTGCCTAACAACAGAAATTTGGGGCTCGGTTGGGTCATAAGTCGAAGAGTACCTTTACTGAAATGTAGAATCGTATTTTTTTAAAAAGGTAGGCGCAAGATAAACGAAGATGATCTGAATGAGGAAGTGCTGAGCAGCAACATTCTAGCTCAGGGGTCTCCAACCTTTGCAACTTTAAGTCTGAAGGAATTCTGGGAGCTGAAGTCCTTCAGACTTAAAAGTTGCAAAGGTTGGAGACCCCTGTTCTAGCTGCAGCAGCAACAAGTGGGATCAATTTTACAGAATTGGACACAATTTCCTCTATGGCAGGGGTCTTCAACCTTGTCAACGTTAAGCCTCGGCGGACTTCAATTCCCAGAATCCCCCAGCCAGCTTTGCTGGAAATTGAAGTCCGCCACTTTGCTGGCTGGGGAATTCTGGGAGTTGAAGTCCGCCGAGGCTTAAAGTTGACAAGGTTGGAGACCCCTCCTCTATGGCGTTGTGGCTCAGCTGAGCTGTTGGCTTAAAGTGGACTATTTTGTTATGCAGCTGTTTAAACTAAAGAGCCATATTTACCCAGGCTCTCTAGCCCCATTAATTAAGGTTTATAAAGCTAAGGCTACCAGCTATGCTCTTGTACGGAGCAGAAGTTTGGGATCTATACTCAACCCCAGTCCTAGAACAAACACAGTCCCAGCACTTGAGATGTATTTTGGGTGTAGATCCAAGAACATTTGCTGCAGCCGTTGGAGCTGAATTGGGGAATTCATACAATTCGTGCACTATCCAAAATTAAGAGCATGTAACTACTGGTGCAAAGTCAATGAAATGGAGACTGATAGACTCCCCAAGTTATGTCTACTAGAGCAAATAAAATTACAATCACAAATCCCCTGGATCACCAAATTAACAAAGTTTTGTAAGAAGCTGTGGTCTTCCTGTCTCTTGTGTAACAATTTAAAAAAAGAGCTGCTCAAAGAATTAAGGATATAGAAGCACAAAATGATGTAGCTATCCTTAGAAAGGTGGGTAACCTGAAATGGCTGAGCAAATACAAACATATTTTTCAAGTAGATGGCTATTTGAAATTGCAGCTGCCAAAACATCTTAGGGAGATATTTACATGAGCGAGATTCGAACTGCTTGACACAATGGTCAGATATGGGAGATTCCATTCTATGCCCTACAACGAACATCTCTGCATTTGCAGAGCGGAAGAGGTAGAAGGCCTGGCTCACATCCTATTGGATTGTTGCTTGTATAAGGGAGTGAGAGGGAGGTACCTCGATCCATAAACCAAACGAAGGACCCATGGGGTCCCCATATCAAAACATCTTACCTTATGTGCAGCCAGAAAATAATATTTAACACAGCACAGTACTTAAACAAAATGGTTCGATTGAGATCTGCATATGTGGGACTGATTGGGGTGGATTGCAGGGGTGACCCCCAAATATAATTTTATCGTATTTTATCGATATCTTAAATGATTGCATTCTATTCCAATTTGATACACACAAGGTGTGTATTTTATTCCAATTCCATTTTAAATTGTGCTTTATTCCAATTTCATTTTAAATTGTATTTTATCAAATTCAGTTTTAAATTTGCTTTTATCAAATTTTAGTCATAAGTTGTTTCTGGAACTTTGCACTTTGATATGGCCCAAGGGCTAATCAATAAAGACTCAATGTCACATTCCAAAATAAACTGATCTCCAGAATGTCTCAGAGCGTCTCTTTGACCCACTTTTGTAGATATGTTAGCTAGAGTATGATTTAAATAAGTTAGTTTTAACAGAATGGCAGAGTTGGAAGGGACCCTGGAAGTCTTCTAGTCCAGGGGTCTGCAAAGTTGGCTCTTTTAAGACTGGTGGACTTCAACTCCCAGAATTCCCCAGCCAGCTTCTGGGAGTTGAAGTCCACCAGTCTTAAAAGAGCCAACTTTGCAGACCCCTGTTCTAGTCCAACCCCATGCACAAGCAGGTGATGCTATATCATTTGGGACAAATGGCTGCCAAATCTCTTGAAAAAGAAAAAAAAGAGACCCCCAAAAAAGAGAAAAGAGAGAGAGACTAAGCCGCTAAGAGTCAAAGTATAGGAATTTCAGAAATCTCCGCAAAGATTCAACCCATCTCCAAAATGTACAGTAGTGCTCAAAATTGTGGAAACCTTTTGGGGAAAGTGTACAGTATTTTTGAGGTCTGATGGCTAATAACAACACTTTTTTTGGAGTAGTACCATAAAATTATATATCAATGGAATGATAATTTAATCAAGAATGTAATGCAATAACTTTTATGAAGGAGTTGCTATTAGAATAGCAATTATAAAGAAGTGAAACGTAGAAAAAATGAGATATACAAAAATTATCAACATCTATCTCTATCTATCTATCTGTCTGTCTGTCTGTCTGTCTGTCTGTCTGTCTGTCTGTCTGTCTGTCTGTCTGTCTGTCTGTCTGTCTGTCTATCTATCTAATTCTATCTATCTATCTATCTATCTATCTATCTATCTATCTATCTATCTATCTATCTATCTATCTATCTATCTATCTATCTAATCTATATTCTATTCTATATTTATAAATAAAAATGTAACAAGAGTTTGTTCAAAACCTCTAATCTCCGAAAGTACTACACTGATCGCTTCCAAATTTTCACACAACGTTCCTTTCAAGTACGGCACCAATAATATATATATATATATATATTGTGTAGATGTCACACCTGTGCCAGGTAATTTAATTTAATTTAATTTAATTTATTAAATTTCTATATTGCCTTTCTCCCTTCCGGGACTCAGGGCGGTGTACAGGCAGCAATAAAATCAGTGATATAAAATATAAAAAATACATGAAATATATATTTAAAAATATATTAAATAAAATGCCTGTTCTAAAACCATTAATAAAACCTACTAAAACCATTAAAAAAATTACGCCAGGCCGGCCGCACGAAATAGATAGGTCTTCAAAGCCCGACGGAAGAGGCGCAGGTCCGTGGTCGTGCGTAGGTCGGGGGGTAGGTCATTCCAGAGGGCAGGGCTGCCACAGAGACCCTGGGGGTCACCAGCCGACATTGCCTGGCCGACGGAAAGCGCACCCGGAAAACCACAGGCAGCCAGTGCAAGTACACGCAATGGAAATGTAAAAAATTGTAAAAAAGGTAGGTAGATGGATGCAGAGAGAGCAGTGGGCCACAGTATTATGTCATCCTTTATGACATATTTAGATATTCTGAAGGAGAAATACAGTAGGTAGGTAGGTAGATAGGTAGGCAGCTATAGGGATAGAGAGAGGGAGGGAGAAATGCGGTAGGTAGGTAGAGGGATAGAGAGAGGGAGAAATATGGTAGGTAGGTTGGTAGGTAGAGGGATAGGGAGAGGGAGAAATACAGTAGGTAGGTAGAGGGATAGAGGGAGAAATACAGTAGGTAGGTAGGTAGGCAGCTATAGGGATAGAGGGAGGGAGAAATGCAGTAGGTAGGTAGGTAGAGGGATAGAGAGAGGGAGAAATACGGTAGGTAGGTAGGTAGGGAGAGGGAGAGGGAGAAATACAGTAGGTAGGTAGAGGGATAGAGGGAGAAATACAGTAGGTAGGTAGGCAGCTATAGGGATAAAGAGAGGGAGGGAGAAATGCAGTAGGTAGGTAGGTAGAGGGATAGAGAGGGAGAAATACGGTAGGTAGGTAGGTTGGCAGGGAGAGGGAGAGGGAGAGGGAGAGGGAGAAATACAGTAGGTAGGTAGGTAGAGGGATAGAGAGGGAGAAATACAGTAGGTAGGTAGGTAGGTAGGTAGGTAGGTAGGTAGGTAGGTAGGTAGAGCGAGAAAGGGAGTAGGTAGGTAGGTTAGGGGTTATACGGTGGTTGTGTGTATATGCTTGTGTGTGCAGGTGTATATCTATACACAGATTGGTTGGCCATTTAACCAGACTGGGCCACAGCAATGCACAGCTGGGAACGGCTAGTGTCAGTGTGAGTAACCTTTAGCATGAATTATGGCCTTACAATGTCTTCCCATGGAGTGAAGTACTTTAGTTCTGCAGCTGTTATAATGTGAAACCAAGATTGAACGATTGCTTCTATTAACTGGGTTTTATTGCTGTCTATGTTTGGCTATAACTTTTCATATAATACAGATAATTGAACAAACTTTTTGCATTAGATTCTTGATTAAATTATCTTTCCATTGATATATAATTTTATGGTACTACTACAAAAAAAGTAGTGTTATTAGCCATCAAACCTCAAAAATACACTTTTCCCAAAAAGTTTCCACAATTTTGGCCACTACTGTATATACTGAAACACTGAATGCACCAAGAGTTCTCTGAATTGGCACCATTGATGCTGAGCATTTAATTTTCCTAAGTCCTGGAAAATACACATCTCTCAAATGGCTGAGTTGCTATTTTTGCTGATGTTGTTTCAAATAAAGCCAGTTAATGCTGCTGAGACACTGGATCTTACTATTACAATTACCAGGCTTGTCTTATAGCATCCAGGATGCTGAAATGGTTACCAAAGGTATTATCCATTATCCAACACGAGGAAAAGGATAAGAATTTTCAAACTCTATTGCCAATACTTTTAGAAAAAAAATTGAGCTGCAGATCCATCAATTATTTCCTGTCTGGAATGCAGGTGTGTGTAAAATTCAAAAGAGGTCGCAATAGAAATAGCATTTAGACTTATATGCCACTTCACAATGCTTTACAGCCCCCTCTAAGCAATTGACCATTTTGCTCCCAACAATCTGGGTCCTCATTTTACCAACCTCGGAAGGATGGAAGGCTGAGTCAGTCAGTCAAGATTGAACTCTTGACAGTCGGTAGAATTAGCCTGCAAATACTGCATTCTAACCACTGTGTCACCTCAGCTCAAGTGATGTGCTTTTATTGCATACTTGCGCAAGACTATTTAATTTGTAGAAAAATCCCTGGGACAGTTTTATAGGTGAATTAGAGGACATGACTACCATGTTTCCCCAAAAATAAGACAGAGTCTTATTTTCTTTTGACCCCTGAAATAAGTGTTTGGCCTTATTTTCAGGGAGGTCTTATTTTTGAGGTGCGGGAGGTGGCGAGCGTGGTCACCTCACAGCTACTGCTGTGTTGCAATTTGGGGGGGGGCTTATTTTTGGGGAGGGTTTATTTTAGGGCATGCGTTTAAAAGCCCGATTGGGCTTATTATCTGGGGAGGTCTTATTTTCAGGGAAACAGAGTAGTACAAGGTGAAAAGTGGGTGATCTGAACACGGGGGGGGGGCATGTGTGTGTGTGTGTATAGTCATGTGCACCACACCCTACACATAATCAAAGGTGAACCATGTGTGTGCATGCATGCTTTGGTTAACTGAACACAGTAAATTCTTGAGCTCAGCTTTGAACTCATTATGGTAATCGTTTACATTAAGAAACCAATCTGCAACTTTAATAAAGGACGTACAATTGAAACCATGGAAAGTTGTATTGCTTGAAAGCGAAAAGCCCGTTTCTATTTGGAACAGTGCCCTCGTGCATGTAGCCTCAGTTGCGTCTTGGCCTCCTCCTCAACTGCTTTGCATCCGCTGGTCCTGGACAGTGATCGATGGCCAGAGAAGATAAAACGTAAGACATTTGGAAGCAGAGTCGCTAACCCAAGTGGAAGGTGAGAGAGATGACGACGTTTCGGGGAGACCAACGCTGAATTAATAAAAATGCACCGATCCACAAGTGATGGCAGGAGTAACCTGAACTACCCAGAGATCATCCTGAAGCCCAGTTGATGGCATAAATATTCTGTAGATTCTGACATTTTTCAATGAACGAAAGGTTTGGCATCGGTAAGTCTAAGAAAGCAAATTAAAGGAAAAAAATGTAATTGCTGTGGCTATCAAATAAGCTAAAAGAACCCGGGCCCTACATTTGTCAGGGACAACCTGGGAAAGAGGAAGGGTCCCTAACTATGGAGAGTCTGTGATAGCAAACAGTTTCCAGGATGCTGATGCACTACGGCCAAGTGACTGAGCAGCTCCACCTATAGGCGTGTGGTGACCTGCTCTTCCTGCCCATCGTTCCATTGGTTCCTTAACATGTCACAAGCATCTCCCCACGAGTCAAAAACATCCTCCGAGGAGTCTATGAGTTTGGAATTTGAGGAACAGATGCTGGAAGCACAGTGAAGGGAGCTGGCACAAACCGCAGGGCACTGGCTCTGTCCCGTATGCCTGATGTTCGAACTGTAGCCCACCTCATTGAGGTTAATTTCGCTTTTGGAGCAGTTGTCTCGCTCTTTTGTCATCTGAGAATATTTAATGTCTTGCCACATGTAATGGGGCTGGATGACCCCATCCGAAATGGTATACATGGGCTCTTGGTTGGGTTCTGCAAGATGCCCGTTCATCTTGGAGAAGAGAAGACCCAGCCTCTTGAAGGACTCCTTCTTGGAGCTGGAGAGCCTTTGGACTCTGTTGCCATTGCGAACGAAGGAGCGCTTGCTGATCCCATTGTTTTTTGGTTTTTGGTTCCCTGTCTCCATGCCAGACATGGTCTTAATCAGAGCCGACACATTGAAGTCTTTCTTTTTGTTGGCCACCCCAAAGGAGACACCCTTGGCCTTGGAGGTTTCTCCCAAGCATTCCTCAGAAGCGTCTTCTTTCTGGGAGACCTCCGTGCTACTGGTGGAGTAACTTCTTCTTTGGGGCTTCCGGTTACCTAGCATGTCAAGGACTTCGTAACGGAAACTGGAAATGTCTTGTTTTAACTCCTAAGGGGAGAGAAGTGACAAGAGATGATTGACACTTTAATGCACACCGGCTGCATGGCTTTGAACACTTTCCTTGGGGGATGACTAATGCATCACAAGAATTGCAAATCTTTCATTATTTAGCATGGTGGGATAATTCTATTGAACAGAGCTCCGTGAAATGGCACATAATGATATGGAGCTAAACCTTTCAACAAGAACTTGACACTAAAATGTGGAGCCTAGGGAACAGAAAGTGCCTTAAGCTTTCCCTCTCCTACAAACCAGGCACATAAAGTAACTAAATGTTTGCTCGGAAATGGAAAATAAATATTCCAAAAGTTTTCATCCATTCTCATTTCATTGCCTCTGCGTTTAGAAAAGCAAAATGGGAATGGGATCATGTTCCACCAATCTTGAGAATAGAATAAGAATAAGAATAAGAATAGAATAAGAATAAGAATTAGAATTAGAATACAATACAATACAATACAATACAATACAATACAATAAGAATAGAATAGAATAGAATAATGAAGGAATAGAATAGAATAGAATAGAATAGAATAGAATAGAATAGAATAGAATAGAATTCTTTATTGACCAAGTGTGATTGGACACACAAGGAATTTGTCTTTAGTGCAGAAGCTCTCAGTGGACATAAAAAAACAAGATACATTCATCAAGAATCATAAGGTGCAACACTTAATAAGAGTCATAGGGTACAAATAAGCAATCAGGAAACAATCTCAATATAAATCAAGTAACAAAGTTACAGTCCTGCAGTCATAAGTGGGAGGAGATGGGTGATAGGAACGATGAGAAGACTAACAGTGATAGTAATGCAGCCTTAATGAATAGTTTGACAGTGGTGAGGGAATTGTTTGTTTAGCAGAGTGATGGCGTTTGGGAAAAACTGTTCTTGTGTTATATTTAATAGAAAATATGAGATGCTTCTTGGACATAAAATAGGTTCACCAACCGCAACAAAAACCATGTTCATTATAATTTAGCATGATGTATGAAGTCAGCTAAAGGTGATTTATTTAGCAAAAATACAGTTAAACTATTTAACTAAACAAGCCAATTAGCACCCACTTATGGCTTAGCATACTATATTAACTACTTCAATATAATTGATAAACCATGACTTAGCTTAGTTCAATTATGGTTATCAATAAGCAAGTTGAACCATGGCATGTGAATCTTATTATAGTTCATTCTCAATAAGGGTGGAGATAGCATCCATGTATGGGTTAAACCTATCCACGCTCTGATTGGACTGAGTCATAATATTAAATAATTAATTAAGTAGGCATGGTATATAACCCCCTACGGCGTAGCCACACCCAGTTTCCGACTCAGTTCCAGCTCTGGGACTATTCGGTGTCCAACTCCTATTTGATTGTTTGAATTGAATGGAATTGGATTGTTTGAATCAGAGATTGAGATTTGGATTTGATCACATTGAGCGCTGTGAGTAGACAGGGGACCCCCTCCTTCAGGAGCAGCCCAGGGCTCAGGCTTCCCTGTCTCAATTCAGCCACAGGCCCCGGCCTTCGGCTGCCTTTAAGGCCTCAATACTAGCCTCCTACCTGAGCCTCCCCCACCTGAGTTTCCAGCATTCCTCGCTGTGGCTGCTGCTGGTTAGGAGAGGAGGATGAGGTCAAGTGCTATTAGGAGGCGGGCCGTACGCGCAGCTTTGCTGTGAGGCCTTGTCCCTGCTGCGGCAGGTGCGCACTCTGCTCCCCGGCTAGCTTCGGCCTGCCGCGCAAGTGCGATCGCTCCCAGGGCCTTCTCTGCCGAACCAAATTAATTCTGTGCAGGCTTTCCCACAACTGACAGGCCTCTGTCAACTGTGAGGGCTGTTCCACTGGGCCTAAATGAATGGTGCCTCTTTATTACCCCTTTTGGAAAAGAACAGAGCAAGTCAGCTTCTAAAGGCTGTTTTGGAGAAGGGGTCAGGCGTGCGGAAGCTCTTTGCAGCAAGGCCGCTCTTTCACTTTATATTCAAGCCTCTCTCAGGGGCCTTTGGCATGAACGGCCATTTTGAAGCCTGCCTGAATCAAGAACCAAAATGGCTGCCGCCTCAGCTTCAGAGGACAGTGAGTGGAGTCAGGTCCTCACGGCTACGACCAGTGGCCCCACGGAAGGAACAGAGGCTCCTGCAGTGGTAATTGCCCCCATGGCCACAAGGCAAAGGGGAAGAAAGAGCATGTGGAACCACAAGCCTCAAAGGGGGCCAAATTGGGGTTCAAAATCCCCTAAGCCTGCCTTTAAGTATGAGAAGCAGAGGCATGAGGCACTAGAAAGCATTTATAAAAGTACCAGCAGCCAGAAGACTTCTCTTGTCCTGAGCACTAAGGTGAGGCAGTCTGCACTCTCTTCGCCTGGGAGAGCTGCAGAGGACCCTCCATGTGAGGATCCCCATTGACTCCTCAGGCCCCTGGGGTTCTGGCCAAGGTTGGCAGTCGCCCCCACGCACTGCCCCATGGGGGCTTCACCTCAACCTCTTCCCTCTACATCCGCAGGGGTTGGTGCTGCTCAATTACCCCACTCGGGAGGGGGAGCAATTTCAGGACCTAATGTTCAGGGCTTTCCAGCAGTGCAGCGTTGCTGCTTCCCAACGGCCTCAGATTCAGCCACAGGGTGCTCCTCCATCTGCAGTTCCTGTGGGGATAGATGGTCAGGAGTCTCCCCTGTTTCTTCCCAGGACAATAGTGAGTCTGAATCTGAAGAGGGCGAAATCAGAGAGGAGAAGCTTTCAGGGGATGAGGGCATACGCCCTTCTAAGCCTTCCTTCTCAGTTTGTTTCAGCATTGTTTAAGTGTATGCCCTTTAAAGCTAAGGCATCGGCCAATTTTGGCGAAAAGCCATCGGAACCCCTGGTGCTACGGCTGGGCCTTTTTGCCGAGACTATATTTGGGGATCAGGCTATTGAGGCTGACATGTTCCCACCCCCCAAGTCCTTCTTGACCTAGTCAAGTGCCAGTGGGCATCTCCAGCATCTGGGCCCACTTCCAACGGCTATATGTTCATTAATGTGGACAAGGACATGGTTCAGGTGCTGTTGCAACCCTCTGTTGATGCACCGGTCACAGCCATACATGCATCTGCAAACATGCCCAGGGAACCAGAGCACTCTCTGAAGGCAGAGGATGATGATGATGATGATATAATAATAATAATCTTTATTGTCATTGTACTAAAATTACAATGAAATTGACAAAAAGGGCTGACCTCACCTTACAAAGGGGCCATCAGGCTGCTGCCTGGGCAGTGAGAGCTGCTACCACTGCCTCCTTCTTTAATGGTCTTCTTTGCTTTGATTGCAGGATCTTCAACAGCAAACGCCAATAGCAGATTTAAGGTCACATCAGGACATCAACAAACTGGTGGTGGCCATCCAATTTTCTTCGGGCATCACTTTAGTCGCAGCCAGGTTTGCCTTCAGGGCAGTTGCTTCATCCATAGGCTGCAGCTGTGGCAAGCTGATGCGTGCCACATATGACGCCTGGCGTCATCCCTCTTTGCTGGAGGGTCCTTCTTTGGGGCGTCTATTGACCTTTTCTTAATTGAGAATTAGGGCAAATGGAAGGTGTTTCTTACAGCTCCTAGGAAGGGCAATTTCTGGGCAGTGCCCTAGCCCCGTTGCTCCAATTTCTGTGGTCAAACTACGGTCCTTTATTCTGGGGTCAGGACTACAGATCTTCTTTTAAGGGGTCTGATTTCAGTCAGTCAGGTTTCAGGCTGTACCAGGGAGGCTATGCCCCCAGCCAGAGATATCAACTGGATAGGCAGCGGAGGGGTGGACAGCAGAAACAGCCCTTTCATGGGGGCGAAGGAGGCGGCACTCTTTTTCCGCAAGAATTAATTCTGGGCCCAGCTCTCCCCTCATCGGGGGATGCTTGGCATATTTCGCAGATTGTTGGGACTCCTCTACCTCCGATGCGTGGGTACAATCAACCATCAGGTCTCGGATAACCCGACTCGGAGGTGACTTATGCAGGAAGCCATTCAACACCTATTGGACATTAGGGCTATCCAACTGGTGCCTCCAGTTTAACAGGATCAGGATTATTAGTCCTTTCTCTCCGGGATCCCAAAGGCTTGGGGCGGCTGGAGAACTATTTTTGATTTTAAATAGTTTGACCGCTATGTGCGTTATCGCAGGTTTAAGATGCGTTCACTGCACTCAATATTAGAGGGTATTAGGCAGGGAGATATCCTCACATCCATCAGCCTTACTGAGGTCTATCTGCACATACCTATAGCCCCTGAATACTGACAGTTTCTCAGGTTTTGTTACCTTGGGCACCACTTCCAGTACCGAGCCTTACTCATCAGGTTGTCATCTGCACCTCAAGTCTTCAGGTAGGTGATGGTGGCATTGGCAGCGTTCCTGAGACAGGTACGTGTGCAAATCCAAGGCGGCCTAGATGACCTGTTGCTACAGTCCTCTTCTATAAGTGATGCCCCAAGGGACTTAGACATTACCAGGTTGACCTTGCGAGGCCAGGTGCTTTCGATCAATCTGGCCAAAAGCCATCTAGGCACTATGGTGTCTTGCCATTGGCATTGCCTTACCAATAAAGACCTTCAATGGTTTCTTTCACCATTTCAGCTAAGGCTCATGAGCTGCTCCCAGATCCAGGTTCTTCTGCCAGCGGAAGTCTCCTGCTCTTTGATTGGTGGACATCATCTAGCCTACCCAAGGGGGAATTCTTCAGGGTCCCAGACCGAGGTCACAGTCACTTCAGACACCAGCCTACTCGGAGGGGGTGTCCAACTTCAGAGGAGAACCTGGTGGCTTAGTGGCTAAACCATCTGCCTAATGTAATACGGCCCTGGTTAGAATCCCAGTAGGGATATGACTAGCTGATGAGAGCTAAATAGTTTGAAATAGATCTATACTAGTCTCCCTTATATGCAGATGGCACAGGGACAATGGAGCCAAGCGGAACTAGCTCACAACATAAACTGGTTGGAACTCAGGGCGGTCCACCTGGATCTCAAACCATTTCGTTTTTCGGTCAAGGGCACACATATTCTGGTCTTCACAGACAACATGGCCACCAAGGCTCATATTACAGGCAGGGGGGGACCAGGTCAAGGTCCCTCATGCTGGGGGCCAGGAGCTTGGGTCTTTGGGCAGAGAGGAATTTGCTCTCAATAACCGCAGAACATATAGCGGGGGTGGACAATGTCAGGGCTGACCAGCTCAGTCGGATTGAGGTGGACAATTCAGGATTGCAGCTGCAGCTGGCTATCTTCCAGGCAATTGTGGACCCTTTTGGCTGCCCAGAGGTCTACCTGTTTGCAACTCCCCTCAATACTCAGCTCCCGATATTTTATTCCCAGTTCCTTCGCAGAATGCAGAGGGGGTGGATGCTCTCCACTGCCAATGGCCTCTGGGGCTCCTTTATGCCTTCCTGCCTTTGCCCCTGATTCCCAGAGTCATTCAAAAGATCTTGCGGGAGGGGGCGGAGGTGGTGCTTGCCCCACATTGGCCTCAGCAGCCCTGGTTTGCCGACCTTTGATCTCTATAGTGGAAAGGCTCTGAAGGATTCCCCAAGAGATTATTTCCTTCAGCCAGGGGTCGCTGGAGCATCTGGAGCCTCAATGGCTCTAGTTGACGCCTAATGCTTGAGCGGAGCGTTCAGAGACGAGACACCTTTTCCTCCAGGATCATTCAGATTATTCAGGCTTCCTGTCCAACTTCCATGCGGCTCATATACTGTGCAACCTGGGGCGCTTGTTGTAAGTGGTGTTTGATGAACCACTTTGACCCAGTACAAGCCACTATCCCACAGGTCCCGGAATTTCTTCAAGTGGGCCTGGGCAAAGGGTTGACTCCTAATACCATTGAGAGACAGGTATCAGTAGTTTCTTCTGTACCTTTGTGCGGTAGGTCACAAACTTTGACTCAACGTCCTAGAGTCAAGAGATTTCTCAAGGGTGCTTTGGTACTCCTTTACATAAGGTATTGGATTCTTTGACAGGTGCCCTCTTGACACTGGAAGGAGATTTTTCGGATTTGTGCACGTTTTATGCAGATAGGGTTGTCCTACGTCTGGATCCCTCCTTTGCCCCGAAGATGGGGTCTTGGTTCCGTCGGGCTCAGGAGGTGGTCCTCCCCAGCTTTCCTGCAGAGTCTGCGCAGACCGCGGAGGACCGGTGGCACTTGCTGGATGTCAGGCGTGCCTTGCATTTGTACATTGATTGTATGGCTGTTATTTGCAGGTCGGAGTCTCTTTTTGTCTCCTTTCTGCCATGTTCCCTGGGTAAGAAGGTGTCTGTCTCTTGTGTGGGACGATGGGTTTGTCAATGCAATTGAGAACACCTAGGCAGCTTGTGACGAGGCAGTTCCTCGAGGAGTCACAGCACATTCTGCATGCAGTGCAACGACGACTTTGGCTTGGGCGATGCAAGCTTCTCTGGGAGAAATTTGCAGGGCTGCAGCGTGGTCTTCTCCATCCCCTTTCGTGTGGTATTATACATGGGACACGTTTGCCTCGGCTGAGGCCGTCTTTGGCCGCTGGGTTCTGTCCGCCCTCCTTCATTGGGGCAGGTCTGATCTCGACCCTCCCGTGGGTCCTTTTCAGGGCTTTGGTATGTCCCATACATGGATGCTATCTCCACCCTTATTGAGAATGGGCGTTGGTACTTACCTGATACGCCTCTTCTAATAAGGGGGGAGATAGCATCCGGCCCATCCCTTTCTCGTTCAGCCCTGCCTGTGTTTGGAGTCTGGCTCTTGTTGTTCTTGGTAGTGTTACTGTTGGATTTTTCTTGCTAAAGGAGTTGGTTCGTACCGGTGAGTCTGTATTCTTCGTCGAAAACTGGGTGTGGCTACGCCGTAGGGGGTTATATACCATGCCTACTTAATTAATTATTTAATATTATGACTCAGTCCAATCAGAGCGTGGATAGGTTTAACCCATACATGGATGCTATCTCCCCCCTTATTAGAAGAGGCGTATCAGGTAAGTACCAACGCCCATTCTCTGTCCCTCCCTCCATCTCTCCATCTCTTTCTTTCATACCAATCCTCCCTTGAGATATTACCTTAAAGTTTTCTTCAGTTAAGCCTTCGTTGGTTTTTGAATTCCTTATCATGGCAGCAACATATCTCTTCACCAGATTTCTGATCACTTCCTGAAATGAAAAGCACCAGAAATATAACTTTCTTCCAAAGTTACCATGATATCAGTAAGGGCAAGAATCACACTCCACCCATGGACATTTCCTTCCCCTTTGAAATTATCTTGAAATCAAATTCTGTTTTGTTAAACTAAATGAGGGAGATGGAAGTATTTACCAATGAAATGAGAGATACAAAGAGAACAGCACCACAGTGCAATTGAGAACAGCAAAACCTACAATATATAGGCCATTCATTATCCTGTTAACTCGAGATATTATCAATAAATTAATTGAAAAGTTATTCAGGAGCAAAGAGTTAATTATACCTACACAATTAATAGAATGGCTGCTAATTACAAACCCTGACTGATTTGCAAGCCTGCTAAAAATACCCTGGATGCAATGGGGAAAATTAATTCCATAAGCAGAAAACAATTCTGACATTAGAATGAATTAAGTAATTAGTTAATTAGGCATAAATGACAAATGAAATTACCCCAGTTGTATATAAATTGCATCCCTTCCTTGAAACAGGTTTACTTTGTCAAATGACTCTACAACCTGAACTAAATTATGTAATTTATCCGATAACATTATTTACAGTGAACTAAAGCCAGGGGGTTATTAAGCAAATTAAGAACGTCGTCCTCCCAAAGTTGGCTTTGTGAAATCCATGGGAATGCGTGCAACAGAATGAAAACACAGAGCATAAGAATGGCGTTGCATGATTAAAAACTCAAGAGCAGATAAAACTCTGCGCTAATTGATGTACTATGCTTGCTAATTTGAGAAGGTCAACCTGCGGCTGTTTAGATGTTTATGGATTTTAGTGGGGAGTCCCTCACAACTTGAGTTAATGGAGGTCATTGGTGGGAACTTGCAGGTTCTTAACTATGAAATAGTGTTTAAAATGCCACTGAGCCTTCACATCTCATGACAGTAAAAAAAAGGTGAAGTTTTCTCTGAGTTAGTCATGTCTGACTCTAGGGCACAGTGCTTTATCTCTGTTTCTTGGACAGGGGAGTCAGCATTGTCTGAAGATGCTTCCGTGGTCATGTGGCCAACATGACTATAAGATGAGTTGCAGAAATTAAAAATTGGAGGAATAAAGCAATAAAATAGAAAGGAAAACTTCTCCCACAAAATCAAGAGGAGACAGTTTGGGAATGCCAATGTCAACCAGAGCCGAAGAAGTTTCTTGGATGAGAAGCAAAATGTCTTCAAAGAAAAACCAGAAAGTCCAGTTGTCTCTTGAAAAAGCACCTTTGGGACAACCATGACCTGGATGATTGAGAATCTCCACAGACAACCAGGAAAACCTTTCCCATTTCCCATTGTTCCAGTAAGATAACAAACTTTGCCCTTATATCTCTATCAATTGATTTACATGATTCCACTCATCTAAGAACTGATTTTCTGCACAAAATATTGCATTTAATTATCGGATTTAAAACCCGGTATAACAAAGCATGCTAAACTGCAGAGACCTATGCATGTTACAGATCCCTTCTGAATCTGATTCACTAATTAACATCTTAGGGCTTCTAGGTGAGCTGCCAGATGCCCACTAGAAGGCAGAAGAGGTGCAGAAAAACACAGTTGCCTGGTATAATTTTAAAAAATATTAAACTTCGTTTGTGTGCAACTTTCCACAGCATATATTCAAAGAAAATAATCCTTTTCTCTGTTCCTCTTTCCTCAGATTTTTATTTAGGGAAAGAGATTGAAATGTTAGGGGAATAGAATTCTTGATTTTGCTTCTAGGGAAATTAATGTTTCATTCATCTTTCTCTCTCTGTCTCTCGATTCCTCGCCATTTGCAATTTGGCAAATCATCAATTATTCTTCTTTTGCTGTTTGATCAATGAACCTTTGAAATGGCATCAAACAACACAAGAAGAGATCATGCAAGATAATTTATCCTTATCCTGCTGTAAAAATCCCCCCCATCTGTTGAAGCACCTCACATTTTGCCTTGCAGTTTGGATGGCACTGTGGAACTGTTGGCACAGTAAATTCTCTAATTTTGATCAATTTCTCAAATGAAAATTAAAGAGGTTGGGAACAGCAATCATGAGTTGCATGAAAATACATGTCAGGTAACGAGGATTTAATAGCTGCCAGCTGATGTAAGGTTGTAAACTGTAAGCTGATGCAATGAGGATAATTCAGCTATGGTATAACCCAGGGGTCTGCAAAGTTGGCTCTTTTAAGACTGGTGGACTTCAACTCCCAGAATTCCCCAGCCAGCATGGCTGGCTAGGGAATTCTGGGAGTTGAAGTCCACCAGTCTTAAAAGAGCCAACTTTGCAGACCCCTGGTATAACCAATTTGATGGGGTCCACACATGTCTTTTAAGAGGTGTCTATATATAGGTGGCCATTAGAGGGCATTTCTCTCTCTCATTGTGTATCTTATTTCTCTCCTTGTGTCTGAGTGGTAAGGGATTTTTCTACCATGTGTATGTCTGTATATATTTGTATATAAACCACTATTAATTGTCTAAAGGCTTTGTGTGCTGTGTTTTGCTACTGGGTTTATCTCATAATAATAGTCACGCTGCGAAAGCTCTGACAATACAGAAGGAATTGCTCACGTTGTCTGATATATTTTTTCCCTCTGGAACTAAATAGATTCTCCTTTAGAAAAAGCCCTTGTAAATCTAGGAGATGAGCAGGCATAGCTGTAGGGGCAGAGGTAAGTGCACAATCAATTTACATTCCCATAAGCTGCTCAAGTCTAACCCATCTTGAATTCTCTTGACCCTTCTCTCGAACCAATTTAGTGTTCAACTTTCGTTGACTAGAGTTGTGTGTAGGCATTTCTATTTCCTATTCTGCAACTGAATGGATGGTCCAGATTCTTTATGACTGAAAGTAAGACCTCCCCAAAAATATTGCAACACAGCAGCAGCCATGAGGTGACCACGCTCACCACCTCCTGCACCTCAAAAATAATAACTCCCCCCAAATAAGGCCAAGTGCTTATTTTGAGGGTCAAAAGAAAATAAGACCCTGTCTTATTTTTGGGGGGAAACGGTAGTATGACACAATCTGACTTGGAATGTCATTTCTGTAAACCAGTGTTCCAACCACTTAGGAAACACAAGTTGTCTCTTAACAAGTCCTGTTTCAACCCAACCCAACCAGCTACGTACAAATTATGCCCAGTAATTTAGGACTAAATAAAAAACCAACAACTATTAGCATAAATCTTTTTTAGCATTAAGGCAGTGGGTGAAATCTTTTTTCTCTGCCAAGCAAATGAGGCGTATGATGCTTTTTATGATGTGCTGAGATATTAGGCACTACCAAATCTGAGAACCAAGGCAAGAATCAAACTATTTTCTGAATACCTCCCATTGTCCTTTCTTAAAAATGAAGTTCTGACATCGCCCTAATGGTTTTAATTTTAAATTTTTATTTGATTGCAGGAGATTAAGTGTCAATTGTTATCGCTGAATGAAACCAGTAAACCATTCAGAATTATTCAGCTTATTCAGAATTATTTATTTCTGTTTCAGAATTATTCAGAATTATTTATCTCTGTTGCAGGACCATGCTGCGTGCTAAATTGTCAAAACCAGTTCAAGGTATAACACAGATCAGGTGCATCGGCAGGGTAAATTTGCATAAAATGGACCTGGGGATCTGACATATAGTTGCAGACGCTACCCTGCTTCCCTGAAAATAAGACCTCCCCAGATATTAAGCCCAATCGGGCTTTTGAGCGCATGCACTAAAATAAGCCCTCCTCTGAAAATAAGCCCTCCCAAAAATATTGCAACACAGCAGCAGCCATGAAGTGACCACGCTTGCTGCCTCCTGCACCTCAAATATAATAAGACCTCCCTGAAAATAAGGCCAAGCACTTATTTTGGGGGGGGGGTCAAAAGAAAATAAGACCCTGTCTTATTTTTGGGGAAACACAGTATCTTAACTCTCTTGTAGACATTGTTATGTGTTATGGAGACAAGTAGGAGTATGGTAGGTTGAATGGTTGAAATGCTGGACAGGAGGTTATGTAAGCCCATGTTTGACACCCCAGAGTTGCGGTGGGGCGGGGCTGAACTCCAGCTCCTGCTGGGGACATCAAAGGAGCCCCCAACTGGCCATCTCCAGGACAATGGTGATGTCACCGGATAATCCTTTCAACCAGAAATGCCTTGATGCTTCTGACATGAGTGCAATGGGATCAAGTCATTCAGAAGTAGCATTTTTAAATGAAATAAGCGAGCTGGAATTAGGATGACAAATCGATTTCACCAAAAAGGGAGATGATAAATATACCATATAAATACTTAATACATCTTTTTTTCGACTTGAGCCCTTAGCATAGCCGTCTTCAACCCAGGGCCTTCAGTGTGAAGGACTACAACTCCCATCACTCCCAAAAGCCAGTGGCAGTGATGGGGATTTCACTTTATCAGGGACACGAAATTAGAGATGGTGCCATAGAAGATTTAAGGACATTTGACCCAAGCAGTTTAAAGAATGGAATCGTTTACCTGGTAATGTTGATTCTGAATCAAGTTGTCTGCATGACGTTCCTGAAATGAAAAATGGAATTCACGTATCAATGAAACACACAGCCACAAGACATTCAGTTCTCTCGCTATAAGGTTGCTTATTATTATCTGTGGTTAATCTTTGATGAGATTCACAGCCTTTGGGGCTGGTTGGTAGCTCAACAGCTCGAGTCCTAACCAAGAACCTAGGAACTGTCAAGGTAACGTCGGAGGATATAAGCTGTTCCAAGCAGGGTGGCCCTTTGTAGAGTCTGGCAAACCTAGAACCTCCACATAGCGAGGCAGTCCCCTAGGTATTGCTCCAAGGGCTCCAATCACAATCAGGACAACACACAACTTCCTCCTCCACAGTCGCTCAACTTCAATTTGCAAGTCCCGGTATTTTGTGATTGTTTCATGTAATTCGTGCATCACCAGGTATTGCAATGTCAACAAACCATACTTTTTTCTTTTCAGCTATTGTTATATCAGGTGTGTTGTAGGACAAGTGCCTGTCAGTCAGAATTCTGAAATCCCACAAGATCTTGACTTTCTCATTCTCTAAAATTTTCTCAACCTGATGTTCCCAGTGGTTTTTGCTGTACTCAAATCCAAACTTCTGGCACAATTTCCAGTGAATGATCTTAGCAACGCAGTCATGGCATTGTAGGTAGTCAGTTTGTGAAATTTTGCTGCACCCACTGATCAGGTGGTCGACTGTCTCATCTTTCTTATTACAGAGGTGACATTTGCTGTTGGTGGTAACATGTTGAATTTTTGCCTTCATGCAGTTTGTGGCTAAGGCTTGTTCTTGAGCTGCCAAAATAAAGCCTTCTTTTTTCATTATTATTATTATTCTGTGGTTAATCTTTGGTGAGATTCACAGCCTTTGGGGCTGGTTGGTAGCTCAACAGTTCGAGTCCTAACCAAGGACCCAGGAACTGTTAAGGTAACATCGGAGAATATAAGCTGTTCCAAGTAGGGTGGTTTTTTGTAGAGTTAGAATGTTCAAGTACGGTAAATTTAGAATTTCCAAATAGCGAGGTAGCCCTTTAGGTATTGCTCAAATGGCTCCAATTACAATCAGGACAACACACACTTTCTTTTTCTATATTATTGTTGCTATTGTTGTTGTTATGAAATTCTAAAATTTAAATTTATCGGACTTGAACATTCTGACCACCCTACTTGGAACAGCTTATATCCTCCGACATTACCTTAACAGTTCCTAGGTTCTTGGTTAGGATTCAAGCTGTTGAGCTACCAACCAGCCCCAAGGCCTGCCACACTTTCTATTATTCTATTATGCATTTTCTATTGTGGGAACATGGGAGGGGGATTATACGGAGTTGGATGATATGTAACCATAACAAAATTCCTTTCTAGATAGTCAAGGTCATCCTTTGTCACTATACCTCTGAACCTGACCGGAACTGGATGGGTGGAACTGCCAGCATGGCAGTGGGAGATTGGACCATGGGATGGACTTGTGGGTGTGGGGGCAAAATCTTGAACTTTCAACTGGGTGGGGAAACTGGGAAGCTTTCAGATTCAGGTTTCCCCAGATCTGCCAACATGGCTCTCTTAATAAATTGGAACTTTGAGGAATACTTTGCCTTGGACTCTTGATGTACTTTTGGATGCTATTTGGAACCCTGACATCTGACTTATTAGAAGCCAGGAAGACTGCTGGTGAGGGGACTATCAAAAGAAAGACAGGAGCAATGTCCTTCACATCTACCCGTTGACCACAATGCATTAAATAATCGCAGGCGTATCGCATTATTATTTTCTTCTCAGAAAGACATTACAAAAGCAAATTTCCTTTCATCAAACTGAAGAGGTTGGAAGAAAAAGGCAGAATTGTCCTGGATGTCCCTAGATCTCCTGACTCTGCATGCCACACAATGAAGGAGGGGAAAGGAGTCTAACTGCTGAGCTGGCAGAATCAAAGTGGTTATGCATGCTTTTTCAGTGGCTTTGCAAGCTTATGAAAATAAGAGATTAATTACGAGATCTTCTAAATCAGACCCTTAGATCAGGGGTCCCCAACCCCCGGGTGCCGGTCCGTGGCTGGATGGGAGCCGGGCCGCAAGGCTAGAGAGGAGGAGGGAGGGAGGAGGGAGCAGCCCCCTGAGCAGAGCGCGCAGGAGAACGCAGGCGCGGCTGTTCGCACCGTTGGAGTGTGACTCTTCCTCCACCCTCGTCGATGGAGGGACTCCTGGACGCTGCCGGACCGGCCACCGATTCCCTCCCCTGCTGGCATGCCGGCCACTCGTTTTCATCCAGGGACTGCGGAGGCTCTGCGGGCTGGGGTGGGAACTGGCGGGTTGCTCCGGCGGCGCAAGGAGTCCCTCCGTCGACGAGGGTGGAGGAAGAGCCCCCACCATCCTCCTGCGTTCTCCCGCGCGCTCTTCCCAATGGGCTGCCCCCCCTCCCTCCTCCTCCTCTCCAGCCCGGCTCCTATCCAGCCACGGAGCCTGACCGAGCGAACGAGCGACCAAGCCTGGCAGGCGGGATGAGGAGGCTGGGGGCGGGGGGACGGGACGACGATGACGATGACAGACACACATAGAGAGACAGAGGGAGGGAGGGAGAGAAAGATAGACAGAGACACAGAAGGAGTGATTGAATGAATGCAAGACAGACAGACACACGCACACACACACACACAGAGTGACTGAAATGGGCGGATGAAGGAGAGACACAAAGAGAGAAAGAAAGAAAAAAGTGGGAGAGAGAAAGACAGAGAGAAAGAGACAGAAAGGAAAGAAAGAGACAGGAAAAGATACAGAAAGAGGGAAAGAGAAAGAGAAAGAAATAGAGAGAAAGGGAAAGAGAGAAAGAAAGAAATAGCGAGAGAGAAAAAGAGAGACAGAGACAAAGAAAGAGAAAGAAAGAGAGAGAGAGAAAGAAAGAAAGAACTTATGACCACAGTTGAGGCCAAAAGTTTGGTTGCTAACCAAGATCATTGTTAAGTGAGTTTCACATTTTCAAAGTTGGCCACGCCCACCCAGTCACATGACTGCTGAGCCACACAGCCGGTCCGCAGAATTTTCTTTAAAATGAAACCGGTCCCTGGTGAAAAAAAGGTTGGGGACCCCTGCCTTAGATCATCCAGCAGAAGGGGAGTAAGGGAACAAAGTAATGAATGAAATGAACTGCTTGGGTGTAGTACATTTCAAACGCCTTGGATTGCCCGTGTGTGATGTGTACCTCAATAATGAAAAGCCGCCCATTTAGGAGGACCTCGGCATCATTTTGCTGTCCCTTAAGATTAGGGTGCTGGACTCCTTTGATGGCATTGCTTCGATCGGTGCCAGTTGTTTGAGCTTCTCTGATGCTCTGCTAGACTCCTGGGTATAGTGCCAAGCATCCGGTTACTAAGTGGGATCGGAAGATATTAGAATGCCAAGTCTTACAGACCCTGAACTTCACAACAGTACTCGTGTTTTGTCAAACAGTTTGAGAGAGGATTTTTTTTTTGGGGTGAAAACAGGCAACTGTTTATGCCAATTTAATTAATTTATTTATTTTATTTGTTTGTTTTGTTAAGCATGTAGAGGATAATAACTGTAAGCATATACAAGATCACGAGTACATGAAATAGATACTAATACTGACTTCCTGTTCCGCTTCTGGCGGCGACGGAGGAACTCTGGGGTTCGTCTGCCGTTTTGTCCCTCTTTCGGCCCCTAACGGGGCGGGGCACCCCCTTTTTTTCTTTTGGGGGGGGCCCTCTGCAGGGCTGGCTTGCCTGGGCTGGTCCATCCTGGCGGCAGCTGGGAGGCGGTCCGGGTCTTCAGCCCAGGAGGAAGGGGGCATGCTGCGGGGGGCTTGGTTCCCTTCGCCAACGGAGGTTGGCAACAATTAACAAATTTGGAGAGAGCGGAAGGCGGGTCGGAAGCCTTCCGGGGCTTTGGCGGCGAGAGGGAAAGTGAGTGCTTTTTTAAACTATTTTTCTTTGCTGGCAGCCTGGACTGAAAGAACTGTGGAGGGGGGTGTTTGTTTGTTAAACCCCCCCTCGGTTTAACAGCGGCGGTTAGAAATGATTCCTCGTTGCGAGGGAGTTATTTTGTATCCGGGTGTTTTTCTAAGCAAGTGAAAGCAGTTTGCGGCTTGTATCTACAAATGTATCTAAGTCCGGTTGGCTTGAAACAATTGTATCTTTGACTTTCTCCGGCTGGTTCCCAGGCAGGGCGGCGGAAGATGGCTTCCCTTTGTTCCTGAATAGTTATTTTTGTTTGTGGAAAAATACCAACGTTTCTTGATTATTTGGACTGCCTCTCTCTACCAATGAAGAAATTTTTGGATTGATTGATTCCTTCTCTGGAGTTCCTCCTTTGTTTGAATAATTGATTTTGCAACTTGCTCTCTTTGGGGATTTTATAAACTTTCTACAACTTTGATTTGGACTTTGTTCTTCTGACTTGCCACAGCGGCCCCACCCAAAAAACGCCATCTTAGTGGCACGGATTTTAACAGTTTACCATGGCTTCTATCACATCAGAAGTGGCAGGATTGGAAAGAAGAATGACAGCTCTGGAAGAAGTGTTACAAACTTTGGTGCAGGAAATTAAAGGACTAAGACAAGAAAATAAGGATTTCAGACAGGGACTTATGGAAACACAGAAACAACTAAAGGAGAATATACAGAAGACCGAGGAATTGGCTGGGGCAAAGGGGGAACTTAAAAATGTTAAAACTGAAGTTGGAGAATTAACTGGGCATATGTCAAGGATGGATTTTGAAAGAATGTCATACTTTTTAAGATTTCAGAACGTTTCTGAGGTAGATGGTGAATGTCTTCCTGATCTCATGAGTACAATTTTAGCAGAATATTTGCATAAACCCAAAGATGAGATCAGGGGGGATATTGACCTAGCCTACAGAATAAATTCTGCATATGCCAGGATAAATGAGGTACCCAGAGAGATACATATTAAATTTGTTAGGAGGTCAACCAGAGAGGAAATTTTGAAGGCTCAGAGAGGTGGTCCGTTAATTTACCAGCAGAAAGAAGTCGCTATCTTGAAACAGATCCCTAAAAAGATTAGAGAGATGAGAAGGAAGTTTTCCTTCTTGTCTAAAAAATTGTTTGACCACGGGATTTGGTTTAAGTGGGTGACGCCCGAAGGGATGTTGGTGTTCTGGGAAGGAGGGAGAGTTAGGATTAAAACAGTTGCTGAGGCGGAAGCCTTTCTTAAAAAACATTCCTCTATCCTGGGTGAAGATTTGGGAGGGGCAGGGGGGGCCACGGCCCCGCCCGCTGGGGGCCAGAAAGGAGCGCAGGAAGATGTAATTGCCAAGAGATTTAGATCTAAAAAATGAATTTGTTTGGTTTCTTTTTTTTTTTACTAGCCCAATGTAATTTTTTATCTGGATGTTTGTACATGTCTGCCAGCATAGAGTTTAGAATTTAGAATTTATGATGTAAGCACTCACTTCCATCTTGTAGTATATTGAAAAATGTATTACCAATGTTTTATTAAGAGGCCCTGGAGGGGCCAGCGATTCCGTCCTGAAAGTTCTCAAAATTTCTTTGTATTTTACCTTACCTATATCCCTTACCCTATCCTCTTGGAAAAATGTAAAAACTAATAAAACTTTTTCAATTAAAAAAAAATAGATACTAATAAATGGGGGTTGTTAGGACAAGGACCGTAGGCACGTTGGTGCCCTTACTGACCTCTTAGGAATGGGGTGAGGTTGACAGTAGACAATCTAAGGTTAAAGTTTTGGGGGTTTGAGGATGTAACAACAGAGTCAGGTAGAGCATGCCAGGCATTGACCACTCTGTTGCTGAAGTCGTATTTTCTGCAATTGAGTTTGGAGCAGTTTACCTTAAGTTTGTCCCTATTGTGTGCTTGTGTATTGTTGTGGTTGAAGCTGAATTAGTCATTGACAGGTAGAACATTGTAGTAGATAATTTTAGGTCAGACCGAAGGTGGTGTAGTTCTAAATTGTCTAAGGCCAAAGTTTCAAGCCAGGTGGTATAAGATATCCTGTTGCGAGCAGAGGAGTGGAGGACTCTTCTCGTGAAATATCTCTGGACTTGCTCAATTATATTAATATCCGATATGCAGTGCGGGTTCCAGACAGACGAGCTGTATTCAAGAATTGGTCTAGCAAAGTTTTGTATGCTCTGGTTAATAGTACAGTGTTACCAGAGAAGACGCTATGCAGGATTAGGTTAACAACTGTTAATGCATTTTTGGCAATGTTATTACAGTGGGCTTCTGGCATTTTATCTGACCTATTTGGCAGATTCTTTAGCTAGCAAGGATAAATTATTTATTTGGTATGCTTTGGCAAGTAGTAGGAGAAGAAAGATGGAGACCTAGGATCAGGGAAGGATGCTAAGCTTCTCATTTAAATTCATTAGACTCATCAGTGAGGAGGGGCAGTTTTCTAATATTTGAGGGTCTGTCACAAAAAGAGAGGGACAATCTATTTTCCAAAGCACTTGACAGTAAGACAAGAATCAATGGATGGAAACATATCAAGGAGAGTTCCAACCTAGAATTAATAAGACATTTCCTGACGAGAACAATAAACCAGGGGAATAATTTGCCTCCAGAAATTTGAGTGCTCCATCACTGGAACTTTTAAAGAAGAAATTGGAAGTCGTTTGTCCACAATGATATATGATCCCCTGCTTGAGCAGAAGGTTGGACTAGAAGACTTCCAAGGTCTGTTCCTTGTTCTGTTATTCATTTTTCAGATGCTGCAAAAAGTCTTTTATTCCCTCCTTCTTTGATTCCTTGCCATCTGATCAGGGACTGATTAGAACCAAGATTGTAGGAGATGATCAGGCTGAGCCCGAGGGAGGGGACAGATGCATCCCAAGTCCCTTTGCACCCCACAAGAGAACTAAGTCCAGCCCACATTGAATGCCTCTCTTCTCTTTCCCTCATTTCCCTTTGATTCTTGTAGAAGCTTGCAATAAATCCCGTTATACTCATGAACTCCCTGAATCTCCTGATTTTCCCTGACACTTGACAGGGATACAACTAAGATGGCAAACTAGAGATTCACCCTGACTGCCAAAATCAGGAAAGGGAGGTGTCAGCCTTTGCTTTTGCTTTGCTTTTGCCTGCATTCGGCTGACATGTTGAAACGGGGGGAGGGCTAGGGTTGCTAAGCTACTGGGGGGGCAGGAGGGACAGTTGTTATCATTTTCAGCTAACGAACTACATTCCATTCTGATGATGCCCTGAGAAGGAACTGCACCTGATGTCGTGGCTGACTTTGCATTGGACAACATGCTGGGGTCAAAGGGGGGAGGTTGGATTATGCTTTGTTACGTATGTTGCGCGCCTAAATGTTTCATTCCTTGCTTGAAGTTGGCTGGAGCCACATCATTATCAGTAAAAGTAGCTTTGAACTTTCTAAATGAAGCCAAATGTGTTCTTTCTTGATGATTGATGGAAACAGTCATGACAGGAGGGCTAAGCTATGAACCTCCCTGAATTAATGAACGTGTTCCACTGCTCCTTACCGTGAAAGTCTTTAGGTTCTCGTGCTTATGATCATGCTCTGGATCCCCAGGTGGGCAAAGTTGCTTGTGGACCCATTTGCAAAGGTACCAGCATGACTTGGGGCTAGGGATAATATTAAAAGGAGGTGGTAGTGTGCCTCCTTCATCAAAGTAACTCATCCAGAGCTTTGTGCGTGCAAACTTCCATTCTATGTCTGCATGATCCTGGATAGGAAGAGACGGGAAGAAGAAGAACACGAGATAAGTCATTTTTGGCTACCACAATTTGCCATGAAGAACATCTGTATCCTAAAAACAATTTTAGATCATAGAGGCCATATTAAGGGGAAAGTAATAATACTAATAGTCCTTAGAGTTATATACAGGTAGTCCACAAATTTCAATCATGATTGAGCCCAACATTTATGCTGCTAAGTGAGACATTTTTTTAAGTGGAGCCTTGCCCCCCTTTACAACTTTTCTTGCCATATTTGTTAAGTGAATCCCTGTAGTTGTTAAATCAGTAAAATGGTTGTTAAGTGAATCTGGTTTTCTTATTGACTTTACTTCTAGGAAGGTCACACGACCCTGGGAAGTTGCAACCATCATAAATATGTGTCAGTTTCCAAGCATATGAATTTTGATCATGTGTCCACGTTGATGCTATAATGGTCATAGGTGTGAAAAATGGTCATGCTTTTTCAGTGCTGTTGTAACTTTGAACTGTCACTAAGTGAAATGTACTGCTTCATAGTGCTTTACAGCCCTCTCTAAGTGGTCTTCTCAGCTCCCATAGAACTCTATCAGGACGCTACCATTCTGGTGGGAAAGGGGCCTGGAGGCACTCCTCAGTTTATTACCTCCTTCCTGGTGCCTGTCTATCCTGAGCTTTGATTTATCTTCCTGGGAATGTAAGGGGAGAGGGCCGTGTGCTTTGTCTCAGAGTTCTGGAGCCTCCAGAAAGTGATGCCTGGGAACAACTTATCACCTTCTCAGCCTGCAATTCTCAAAACATCTTCCAACCTGCAGATTGGCTTATTTTATTTTATTTTATTTTATTCAAATTTATACCCCGCACCTTCTCCAAAAAAGGAGAAGGTGGCATTATTCAATGCCAGACTGAGGAGAGGGGTCACTAAATATTTTATCTAATGAAATCACATGGGAATCTTCAGATCCCGCTTTCTTTGCCTTGCTATCACTTTCCTTTCAATAAAGGTTTTCTTTTAAAATGCTGCTTAGTGCTTCAAGAGTTCTACTTTTCCGAGCGGAGAGGCAAGTCCTTACAGGTTTACAGAGTCAGCATATTTCCCCCAACAATCTGGCTCCTAATTTTACTGATGTCAGAAGGATGAAAGGCTGAGTCAATCTTGAGCCGGTCAGGATAGAACTTTTGGTAGGGACCAGAATCAGCCTCCAAGAATGCATTCTGACTAGAGGTAGTGTTCAGCCATTTATGACAGGTTCTAGCAGAAATTTTGAGTAGTTCGGAGAACCGGCAAATAGGCTGGCCCTGCCCCCACTGCCACACCCACAAAGCCACTCCATGCCCACAAAGCCACACCCACAGAACTGGTAGTAAAAAAAAATGAATCCCACCATTGAGTCTGACCACTGCATCACCACAGTTATACTTTAAGTAGATATAATGATTGGAATGGAGTAAAAACTGTTTACTGTTTCTGGAACAGAGGTAACCACACCTATCCCTAATACCATGATTTCTGCATTTGAATACCATTCAAGTGGATTACAGACTGTAGTATGACCTTACTTCCAACATCCAACATCATAATAAAGTTTGCAGATGACACAACGGTGGTGGGTCTCATAACTGGAGGGGACGAATCAGCATACAGGGAAGAAGTCCAGAAAGTATCCGCATGGTGCTCAAGAAACAACTTAGGTCTAAATACTAGCAAGACAAAGGAGATGGTGCTTGATTTCCGGAGGCACAGAGAGGAACCTGCCCCACTGTATATCGAGGGGGGCTGTGTGGAGAGGGTTTCCTCTTTTAAATTCTTAGGAGTGCTTATTAGCCAAGATCTCACCTGGAAAAAGAACACGTCTCTGGTGATTGGAAAAGCTCAACAGAGACTTCATTTCCTTAGAGTCCTGCGGAAAAATCAGGTGGAACAATGGCTGATGACCGTTTCTATCGGCCCATCATAGAAAGTGTCCTCACATATTGTATCACAGTGTGGTATGCTGGTTTAACAGTTGCGGAGAGGAAGGCACTACAGAGAGTGGTCAATTCGGCACAAGAAACCATCGGTTGCCCTCTGACATCACTGGATAACATCGCCAGATCTCGCTGCTTTAGCAGAGCAAGGAAGATTCTCAAAGATGATTCACACCCTGGTTGGTATCTCTTTGCCCTTCTACCATCAGGCAGAAGATATCAAAGTATAGTCAGCCGAACAAACAGGTGTAAAGATCGCTTCTATCCTTGGGCTGTGAGACTTTTAAATTCAACCGCAATCACTCCATGCACATGCTAGTTTTTTCTTTTTTCTTTTCTCTCTTTTTTGTTTCTGTTATAATTTTGCACCAGTGAAGTTAAAACCAATTTCACTGTAATTTTTACAATGACAATAAAGATTATTATTATTATTATTATTATTATTATTATTATTATTATTATTATTATTATTATTATTATTATTATTATTATTATTATTTCACACTCAGGGATGTTCCTCAGCTGAGGATGGACTTGAATTTAGACCTCTCCATTTATAGTCAGGGACTTTAATTGCTGTGTTGCCCTGAGCCCCCATTTCCCAGTTTCTACCCTCTTAAGAGTCTCACTACCCTGAACAGTATAGGAAGGACTTCAAAGGATTTTTGAAGCTACCTATTCTCTCCTCCCACAGATGAAAGAACAACTGGAGACCAACTCTCTTCACAGCTAGAGATATTCCTCAGGTGCCGTTTGATCCTCAAGGCCTTGGGTAGAACAGAATCTCTTCCATTCCTTTATCCAGCAAAGGAAACGAAGGAATTTCTATGTCCCCCATCTCCAATTGTCTGCAGCTATTCTGAAGAATTCTGAAGACCCTCTTTGTCAGCCAAACCCAACTCCCAAGGCTGTTATTTTGGGGGAAATAGGAGGAGGATGTATACTGTATTTTTCAGAGTGTAAAGCACTCCAAAGTGTAAGATTTTGGGGAGGAAAACAAGGGGGGGAAATCTGCCTCTGCCTCCCAGCAATTTGCCTCCTTACAACAAACAGCAAACAGTACAGACAATACACACTGTTTGTTGTGTATTTCTGTGCATGTGTGCCTGACCCACAGAAATAGCAAAGAATTGGAGAAATGTACATTATGGCAGTATATTAATGCCAGAAGGTTTTCTTAAATGTAGTCACACTAACTCCTCCCAATTATTTAAATAGATCTACTCCAAGCATGACTAAGTCAGGGACTAATTAGACAACAGGACACTGTTACATTTCAGACTGTACTTGTACAGAAGCTGTTAAAATTGATGTGGTTTTCTGGAACTATACGTTATTCTCTGCTATTTAAAAGAAGATATAATAGCACGGGGCCTCTTCAGATCAAGCATTTATTTTAAAAAGCTTCTTCGTTTTGTTATGTTGTCTAGAACAATAATAAAGCAGTCTTTAAAAAATAAGTATAATAATTTGAATGTTCTATAGCCATTCATAGTTATTGACTTACCTCCTTGTAGCAAACAGCCTGATTAGCACAAGGAAAAAATAATCTGCCTCTGCCTCCCAGCAATTTGCCATGTGCAGCAAACAGCAAGTTTCACTTTCAATTTCAGCAGGGGCCTCCCGATCATCAGCTGTTTCAGGCTGCCAGGATTGCCATGGCCTATTGCTGCCTCTGCAAGCCCCATTTTCCCAGTTTGCTGCAAGGAGGTAAACTGCTGGGAGGCAGAGGCCAAAGGGTGGGAGATGGTGGGTGGACGGGGCTACATTCAGTGTATAAGACGCACCCAAATTTTTACCCTCTTTTAGGGGGCAAAACGTGCGTCTTATACTCTGAAAAATACAATATATATAATTATATATTATATACAGTTAGTCCTTGACTTACAACATTTATGTTTATGTTTATGTTTTATTTAATTTATATACCACCTTTCTCCCTCTCGGGACTCAGGGCAGTGAACAGCCACAATAAAAAGAAGAAATACAAAAGTTAAGATAGCAGATTAATAAATATTAAATAGATTGGCCTCTTAATTACAACACCCAATGCTAAATAACACCCAATGCTAAATAACACCCAATGCTAAAACCTAAGCGGTATATAAATCCAATAAACCGTAAACCGTAACCAATTAAAAGACTATGACAGGCCGGCCGCACAAAATAGATGTGTCTTCAGGGCCCGACGGAAGAGACGTAGGTCTGTGATCGTGCGTAATTCAGGGGGTAGGTCATTCCAGAGGGCAGGAGCTGCCACAGAGAAGGCTCTCCCCCTGGGGGTCGCCAGCCGACATTGTCTGGCCGACGGCGCCCTGAGGAAGCCCTCTCTGTGGGAGCGGACTGGTCGGTGGGAGGTATTTGGCAGCAGGAGGCGGTCTTGCAGGTAACCAGGTCCCTTGCCATGGAGCGCTTTAAAGGTGGTCACTAGAATCTTGAAACCCCCCCCCCTAAAGCCACAGACAGCCAGTGCAGCTCATGCAGGAGAGGTGTCACATGGGAGCGTCTAGATGCTCCCAAAATCCCCCACGCAGCTGCATTCTGAACTAACTGGAGCCTCCGGGTGCACCTCAAGGGAAGCCCCATGTAGAGAGCCTTACAGTAGCCCAGGCGGGAGGTGACGAGAGCTTGAGTGACATTTAGTGACTGTTTAACCTTACAACAGCCCTGAAAAAAAGTGGCTTCTGACTGTTTTCCACACTTAGGACCACTGCAGCATTCCCATGGTCACATGATCAAAATTCAGATGCTTTGGCAACTGACACGTATTTATGACGGTTGCATGGGATCCCCTTTTGCGACCTCCTGACAAACAAAGTCAATGGGGAAGCCAGATTCGCTTAACAACCATGTGACTAACTTAACAAATACAATTACTCACTTAACAACTGTGGCAAGAAATGTCGTAAAACGGGGCAAAACTCACTTACCGAATGTTTCACTTAGCAGCATAGATTTTAGGCTTAATTATGGTTGTAACTCGAGGACTACCTGTATAATATTTCTGTGCCACCCTTATGACGTATCCCAATCAGATCCACATATGTAGATAAAGGGTAATGTTTCATGGGCTTTTTGAGTTCTGGCTGCACATGAAATACGTTGCTTTAATATAAGGATCCCGATAGCTTGTTCGTCTAATGCTGGGATGGCGAACCTTTTGGAGACCAAGTGCCCAAACTGAAAACCCACTTACATACCTCACAGTGCCAATATGGCAATTTAACCTGAATAATGAGGTTTTGCTACCTAAAATAATGGTAAACAAGGCAGAGTTCAGCTAATTGTTCTAAGAAAAATGTGATAAATGCACTTTTATGCCCCTTCATTTTTTTCCTGCTTTTGAAATATTACGTTCAGCAGCAATAAACAAGAAAAACGTCTGTAATATCATTTTTATTTCCCTCTCTCTTTCCTCCCTCTTTCTCTTTCCCTCCCTCCTTCTGTTTCCCTCTTTCCCTTCCCCTCTCTGTCTCTCTCTTTCCCTCCCTCTTTTCCCCTTCCCTCTCCCTCTGTCTCTCTTTCCATCCCTTTTTCCTTTCCCTCTCTCTCTCTCTCTTTCCCTCCCTCTTTTCTCCTCCCCCCTCTGTCTCTCTCTTTCCATTCCTCTTTTTCCCTCTCCCTCTGTCTCTCTTTCCATCCCTTTTTCCTTATTTATTTATTTATTTATTTATTTTATTAAATTTATACCCCGCCCTTCTCCTTGTTAGGACCCTTCCCCCCCTCTCTTTCCATCCCTCTTTTCTCCTCCTCTCTCTCTGTCTCTCTTTCCATCCCTCTTTTCCTTTCCCCCTCTCTCTCTTTCCATCCCTCTTTTCTCCTCCCCCCCTCTGTCTCTCTTTCCATCCCTCTTTTCCTTTCCCCCCTCTCTCTCTTTCCATCCCTCTTTTCTCCTCCCCCTCTCTGTCTCTCTCGTTCAATCCTCTCTTTCCCCAACCCCCTCTCTCCTTCCCCCTTTCCCCCTCCCTCCTCTCTCTTTCTGTCCCTCTTTTCTTCTCCCTCTTTCTCTGTCTCTCTCTCTCCACCCCTTTTCTCCCCCCTCTCTCTGTCTCTCTCTTTCCGTCCCTCTTTTCCCCTTCCCCATCTCTCTCTCTCTTTCAATCCCCCTTTCCCCCAACCCCCTCTCTCCTTCCCTCTTTTCCCCTCCCTCTCTCTTTCCATACCTCTTTCCCCCTCCCTCTCTCTCCTTCCCTCTTTCCCCCTCCCTCTCTCTCCTTCCCTCTTTCCCCCTCCCTCTCTCTCCTTCCCTCTTTCCCCCTCCCTCTCTCTCCTTCCCTCTTTCCCCCTCCCTCTCTCTCCTTCCCTCTTTTCCCCTCCCTTTCTTCAAAGGCAAATGCATGGGAGTTTTGCTCTCACACTAACTTTCATTTCCCTGCAAACGACAGCAAGAACCTGGGCTGGGGCGATGGTTCTCTTGCCCACAGAAAGAGCTCTGAGTACCACCTCTGGCACACATGCCATAGGTTCGCCACCACTGCTATTTATAATGCGTAGTCTTAGAATGCACTCGTTAAAAGAAAAAAGAAAGTTGGAAATACTTGAAATCGTAATAAAAAAATGGGTGCAGAGGCTTTGCTATTTTAACAATCTGGATAATATGCATTAGCTAATTAAAGCCTCTATTTCTTTGTGCTCAGCAAATTCTGTGAGTATTTAGGTTATGCACGAAGCAGCTTTCATCTCTTAAACCCCATGAAAGAAGGAACGACAAGTAAAATATGGGGTCTTTCAAAATTTTCTGAAGTGGAGAAAGCAAGATTTCTCTTTGGTTTTAATCTTCTTTTTAAAAAGACGCCCGTTTATGACACTCTCTTCACTATGGTTTCTGCAAATCCAGTTCAGTTGCACCTTGTTTATTTAGATTTTAATATCCAGGTAAATGAAAACTACTTGCTGAAAAAGTAGAAGGAGGAGGCTGAGAATTCCTGGTGGGAAAATGGGGATCCATACTTTGTAGAGTGTCATTTTCCAGAAACAATTGTTAAATAGGAGAAACAATTAACAATGGTTAAAAAGGGTGAAATTCTGGAATATTCCACATAGAACCTGAACGTGAATTAATCCAGACATTCTTCAAACTAAAATGCAATGAAAATGTGAGACTTGGATGATGTTCTCCAACAACTCAGGAAAGAATAGAAATTTCTCCTTTGTCCAGTTGCAACATCAAGGGTCTTTTCAGATGCACAGGCTACCAATAGCAGTAACAATAGCACTTGGACTTATTTACCGCTTCAAAGAGGTTTCCAGTCCTCCCTAAGTGGTTGACAGAGTGAATATATTGCCCCCAACATTCTGGGTCCTTATTTTACCAACCTCAGAAGGATGGAAGGCTGAGTCAAACTTGCATCCGTCAGGATCAAACTCCTGGCAGTGAGCTGAATAAGCCTGCAATACTGCATTCTAACCCCTATGCCACCACGGTCTTGCAAAGGAACCAAAGTGATGGTAAGAAGCAATGGTGTTACCAAACCCTGGCCTGGCCTTCATCCTTAATGGAGCCGAGGTGGCGCAGTGGTTAGAGTGCAGTACTGCAGGCTACTTCAGCTGACTGCTACCTGCAGTTCAGCAGTTCAAATCTCCCCAGGCTCAAGGTTGACTCAGCCTTCCGTCCTTCCGAGGTGGGTAAAATGAGGACCCAGATAGTTGGGGATACTGACCCTGTAAATACTGACCCTGTAAACCGCTTAGAGAGGGCTGTAAAAGCACTATGAAGCGGTATATAAGTGCTATTGCTAAGTGGGAAGGAAGGAAGGTAGGAAGGAAGGAAGAGATGGGAAGAAGGGAAGGAAGGAAGGAAGGGCCCTGGTGATGCAGTTGTTAGAAAGCAGTATTGCAGGCAAACTCTGCTCACTGCCAGCAGTTCGATCTTGACCGGCTCAAGGTTGACTCAGCCTTCCGTCCTTCCGAGGTGGGTAAAATGAGGACCCAGATAGTTGGGGATAAAATACTGACCCTGTAAACCACTTAAAGAGGGCTGTAAAAGCACTATGAAGTGGTATATAAGTCTAAGTGCTATTGCTAAGTGGGAAGGAAGGAAGGTAGGAAGGAAGGAAGAGATGGAAAGAAGGGAAGGAAGGAAGGAAGGTGCCCTGGTGATGCAGTTGTTAGAAAGCAGTATTGCAGGCAAACTCTGCTCACTGCCAGCAGTGCGATCCTGACCGGCTCAAGGTTGACTCAGCCTTCCATCCTTCCGAGGTGGGTAAAATGAGGCCCCAGATTGTTGGGGGCAAGAGGCTGACTCTGTATGTAAACCACTTAGAGAGGGCTATAAAAGCACTATGAAGTGGTATATAAATCTAAGGGCTATTGCTATTGCTATTGCTATTAATTCAGATCCGACAAGCAAAATTTATGTTCTTCCTGGCTGCTGAATCAACTACAGTTCATCCTCGAAGTTACAACAATTCATTTAGTGACCATTACTAGTTACAACAACACTGAAAGAAGTGACATGGCTCTTCTACTTTTGCGGAGAAGGGAGAAAGAGCGATCGGTGTAAATGGCCCAATTCCGATGGCCCATTTCCCCCCCTCCTTGCGCTGCTTAATTATTCCATACAGAAAGAGGGCAGCTAATTTGTTCTCTTGAATGTTCTTGTCTTCAGAAATGAAGTTGCTGGCCAAATTTGGCAAGCCCCATTAATTCTTCAGGCCCTAAATTATTACATTGCTGATAAGCTTCATTAGTGTTAGCTGATATAGATTATGTCACTTATACATTATTTTTAGCTTTTCTTTTAGCAGTTGGCTACCTTCCCAGGCAAGGGTCCTTCATGAGTCATGTCCAGTTTGGTGTAGAAAGAGAGAAGGGGGGAGGGTATCAAAAGAAAAAAAAAGGGTTACCAAAAATGGAAGAGCCATCTACCACTTATTCAGTGTAGTTAATTCGGCAGACCAGGCTAACATAAATCTTGCTTGTTGGGTCTGGATTAAGGATGAAGGCCAGCCCGGGCTTGGCAACCCCCACTGCTTTGCAAGACTGTGCATCTGAAAAGTGTCTTAATGGTTGCAACTGAAAAAAGGAGAAGTTTCAATTCTTTCCTTAGTTGTTGGAGAGCATCACATTTCCGTTCCATTTTAACTTGAAGGACGTGTGCGTTAATTCTCATTCAGGTTCGGCATGGAATATTCCAGACTGTCCCCTAATTTAATACATAAATGCCGGATAATGCTACTCCCCCCCAATAGCTTCCACAATATGGGTTCCATAATATTTGGATGGAAACTAATCAAGGAGAGAAGCAACTTAGAACTGAGGAGTGGAACAGCTTGCCTTCAGATATTGTGGGTGCTACAACACTGAAGCAGTGGTGAAATTTAATTTTTTTTTACTACCGGTTCTGTGGGCATGGCTTGGTGGGCATGGCAGGGGGAAGGATATTGCAAAATCTCCATTCCCACCCCACTCTGGGGGCAGCCAGAGGTGGCATTTGCCAGTTCTCCGAACTACTCAAAATTTCCGCTACCGGTTCTCCAGAATATGTCAGAACCTGCTGAATTTCACCCCTGCACTGGAGGTTTTAAAGGAGAGACCGGACAGTCAATTCTCTGAAATATTACAAATATTTCCTGTTTGAGCAGGGGTTTGGACTAGAAGACCTCCAAGGTCCCTTCCAACTCTGTTATTCTGTTATTTTAAAAAGGATAAACTCAATGAGGCAAGGAAAAATGCCTTCTCTAAAATAATGTCTGAGGAACAGGACAATATACTGATTCCATTTTGTACTGATTTGGTTTTTCTAAAAACATAATTGCAAACTCACGAAAAACTGTTTCAAAATCTGGTAGGGATGGAATGAAACAAAGCTGAGGTTTTGTCTATCCCTACCTAGATGCAGTGCCCAGTGCTAATAAATTACCATTAATCATTTGTTAACTTTGCAAAGGGGAAAAGAAAGAAAAAAGCTTGTTTAATTATTCCTGTGACTCAAGCAAAATACAGCCAGAATATATCAGCAAGGTCTATTTGAAAGACCAGCAAACAGCTCATGAATACCGTATTTTTCGGCGTATAAGATGCTCCTAAGTATCAGATGCACCTAGATTTTGGGGAGGAAAACAAGGGGAAAATATCTGCCTCCCAGCAATTTGCCTCCTTGCAACAAACAGCACAGACAATATACACTGTTTGTAGTGTTATATTTCAGACTATACTTGTACAGATGCTGTTAAAATTGATGTGCTTTCTGGGAGTATAGTTATTCTCTGCTGTTTAAAAGAATAGCACTTTTTAAAACAATAGCACAGGGCCTCTTCAGATCAAGCATTTATTTTAAAAAGCTTCTTCATTTTGTTAAGATGTCTAGAATAATAATAATAATAATAATAATAATAATAATAATAATAATAATAATAATAATAATAATAATCTTTACTGTCATTGTAATAATGCTGTAATAAAATTACAATGAAATTGGTTTGAGCGCCGTGCCAACACTTGCACCAGGTGGGATACAGACAGCAGTGACAGCCACAACAGGAATGTCTCCAGGCAAACAAAAAGGCCGACAAATGACTGTTGAAACAAAATGGCTGACAAATGACAGTTGAAAAGGATCAACTGCACCCTGTCTTCTGTTATCCATTTCTTCAAATATTTATATTTATATTTATATTTATTCAATTTATATCCCACCCTTCTCCAAACGGAAATCTGTTTGGCACCCCAGGAGTTGGTGGAAGAGGAAAATGCACGTCTCTTTTTCTTTCTTTTTTTACAGTAGGTTCAGAGCGAGTTTTGATGGAAAAGTCTGCTGTGACACCAGGAGCTCAAAGCCGCTGCGCCTAAGCGCGCCGCCATCTTGGATCTAAGATGTAAAGCAGTCTTTAAAATAATTTGAACATACTATAGGCATTTATAGTTGTTGATTTACCTCCTTGCAGCAAACAGCCTGATTAGCACATGAAAAAAAAATCTGCCTCCCAGCAATTTGCCACCTGGAGCAAACAGCAAGTTTCACTTTCAGTTTCTCCCGATCATCAGCTGTTTTAGGCTGCAGGGATTGCTATAGTTTATTGAAGCCTGTTTGCTGCAAAGAGGTAAACTGCTGGGAGCCAGAGGCCAAAGGGTTGGGGCCAGTGGGTGGGTGGGGCTACATTCAGTGTATCAGACGCACACAAATTTTCCTCCTCTTTTGGGGGGGGGAGGTGGTCTTATACTCCAAAGCATACAGTACTAAAAGTTTCAGTTCAAGTCAGCAGGTAAGTTATAATTAGGCCAAGACTAGGAAAAAGAAAAAATTGAATTTGCTGTCGTTGGGCCTTTCTTTCTTTTCTTTTTTAAAAAAAATAGTTTTTATTAAACATTTTTACCTTTAAAAACCAAAAAAGAGGCACAACAAACAGAAAAAAACCCTCAAAGACAAACATAACCATATAAAATAGTTATACAGCCTTCTGTAGCGGCATTCATGTTTAGCCTTTGTAGTTCACCATTCTACATTGCCTTCCTATCGGTTTTAACTTCTATAATCATGTAATAACAGTTGTACTAACACTTATAATACTATTAATTGTTCATTTCGCCATTATATTTACATTCTGGTCAGTACTTTAAGTTTGATAGTAATTAATAACTTTAGTTAATTTTTATTCAATACTAGTTTAGAAAAAAAAACACAAATAAAGACTTCTATTTCCTGTTTTGGTTTCTGTTTTCTAGCCACTTATAAATTCTATTCCATATTTTATAGAAATCCTCTCTTTCTTTTAGTTCCAGTGTCATTTTGTCCATCTCTGCACATTCAAGTACCTTTCTAATTATTGTTTCCTCTGCAGGTGTATTGATTTGTTTTCATCTTTGCATGAAAGTGAGTATGTGTAGGATTATGTATTGGAATTATTTGTCCGCTTTGGGGCTAATATTCCAAATAAGAATGCTTCTGGTTTCAATTCTATTTTTTGCTCTGTAATTTCTTCCAAGCATTTCTGAATTTTGCACCAATATTTCCTTGTGACGGGGCACGTCCATCACATACGGTAGAATGTTCCAGACTTGTGGTTACATCTCCAACATTTGGGGGATAAATTTGCATACATTTTGGGGAATCTCTCTGGGAAATGCCATCTATAAAACATTTCATAAAGGTTTTCTTTGTAGGCTTACTGCCGTCGTGAATTTATAATTCCTTTCCCCATAGTTTATCCCATTTTTCTAATTCTATGTTACGGCCAAAGTTTCTTGGTCCTTGGACCATTCTTATTTGCTTGTTCTCAGAAAAAATTAAACAATTAAGAGCCATGGTGGCGCAGTGGTTAGAATGCCATATTGCAGGTTAATTCTGCTGACTGCCAGAAGTTCAATCCTCGCCAGCTCAGGGTTGACTCAGCCTCCCATCCTTCTGAGGTCGGTAAAATAAGGAGCCAGATTATTGGGCACAATAGGCTGACTCTGTAAACTGCTTAGAGTGGGCTGGAAAACACTGTGAAGCGGTCTATAAGTCTAGGTGCTATTGTTATTGCTAGTCCTTCCAGTGAGGTCTGTGCAAAACTCTGATGCAGTGGTTTGGGATACTAATTTTTGGGTTTTACCCAAGCTTGAAGTTTCGGGGGTAGGATTGATGAAGGTGCAGTGTTACGGAATGTCATGTGCCCCATGCAGAAAAATGCTCATGATATTTTTCTCCTTTCAACCTTCTTTCACTTGATGGAAGAACATTTATTTATTTCTAGTCCTTTCCGTTGCTTTTGATGTTTTGTTCAAAGGAGAGCAGCGCTTCTGTGAAATTATCCCCCCTTCTCTTTATAATAATGTAAAGTTACAGTTACAAAGATTAAACCTGAAAGTCAGTTTCAAGTGACAAAGATAAAAGACTAATGCAAACGAAGAAAAATAGAAAGGAAGGCACAGGGAAAAATAAAAAGAGCCCCCCCAAAAATTATGAATAGAAAAAGGGGGGAAAAATATAGTAAGGAAGAAAGAAAATTTAAAAAAAAATGGCTTTCCTCTTCATCACAAATCGAATAATTTCAGTAATGTATTGCCTTTCCTACTAATACATCAAAATATCTCTTCTTCCATGTCTCATCCTTTTTTTCTATAAATAAATTCTTTAAACAATTAAATTCTAATCAGCAAAAAGCCATTCAGCTTCACCATAAGTAGCAGCATCTATACATATTCACTTTAAGCAACTTTATATTCCTTTACTCTACTTTTCACACAACTTTTCACTTTTTCTAAAAACAGCAACAGCAACAACAAAAGATCTCTTCTTCCCATTCTCTCATCTATAAACAACAAATACATTGATTCTTGATCAAATAAACCACTGTTAGATTCCTTCCCTTTGCCTTTAACAATTTTGCTCTTTAATCCTTTTAAGCCCCATAATTTGATTTCTTTTCATTTTCTCTTCGTCTCTCCCCAAAAGATTCTTCAAGACTTTGTCTTATAAATCCAAAATAAGCAATCTGTCAAGTACCCTAACGATGCCTGCTTCATAATAAATGACCCAATATTATAATACAAAAAGCAGTGATTTATTAACAGCTTCATTAGGCATTCCTCATTAGGCATTTCTTATTTGCAGCCATCTTTTTTGCTTTCTTTATCTGCTTCTGAACTTTGCCCGCGTTACTGTCCTCCCTTCAGCCTTCGTCATAAATCATATTAGCCAACCGAGAGATCGTAGTTGAGTCTAGACATGCGCATTCACAGGCCAGCTTGAGATTCCAGTCTGACCACAGGTCTGCATGGAATTCTCTTTTCTCTATATCAGCTCAATAGTAGACATGGAGACATTTTACGAGCTGAACACAATCTATCAAGTGGTTGTTCTGGTTTGTTATTTGAATATCCCCTTTCATTATTAAAACATCAGCTAATTTCATCCAATGTCACATTCCTCCCTCCCACATCATTCTTCAAGGCTGCCATTTTAGTTCCATGTTCAAATCAGCCTCAATCTCATTCTTTTTATTTTTTTTAGTAAAGCTTACTTCTCTTATATAACCTCTTTTAAATCCAGTTTTATAATAGTAGACAATCTTAAAAGTAACTTCTGGGTACATTTTTTTCAAATGTCCTTGAATTAAAGTAATTTGTTCTACTCTATATTAATAGGTCTTCTCCTTTAATTATAATTCTTTAATTCTTTCTGGTTCCTTTTACTATCCAGTCTTCAAAGTCCCCTTTTATCGTGTTTCCCCCCCAATCACTTCCCACGGGAAGTTTTCTTGTACTTAATTTCAGACTCTTAATGTATTCCAAACAACAACATTTCCCTACAGAAAGGATTCTTATAATTAATTTCAAATTCTTATATCAAATCTCTCTGGCCCTTTAGTCCTTGCAGCCTGACACAGCTGATCATTGGGAGGCCAGTGCTGAAACGGAAAGTGAAAGGGGCTGTTTGCTCTTTGCTGCAAGGAGGCAAATTGCTGGGAGGCAGAGGCAGATTTTTTTTGCTTGTGCTAATCAGGCTAAACTGAAACAGGCTGTTTGCTGTTTACTGCAAGGAGGTAAGACAATAAGTATCATTGCCTATAGAATGTTCAAATTATTAGACATTTTTTAAAGACTGCTTTATTATTGTTCTAGACAACTTAACAAAATGAAGAAGCTTTTTAAAATAAATGCTTGATCTGAAGAGGCCCAGTGCTATTGCGTCTTCTTTTCTTTTGAAAAAGTTTTATTGGTTTTAACAATTTATGTTAGGAAAAGGGGTAAATAAGGTAATGAATAATATTTGGAGCTTCCACATCGGATCTGATGACCGCCTCCAAGTCTTCATACATATTCAATTAAAAAGAAATTATCAAGGGGAAGGGGTACATACATTTTAAAATCATAAGTTTTCATATTATTTTAGACATTCAATTACTTTGTACTATTGACGTCCGTACAGGAATTACTAAAAAAAAATATAACAAATTATTTTTGCGATCTGAGCCTCTTTGCTATAGTCTCTTCCTCCTCCCCCCCACCAGCAGGCGGACCCGTGGCTCCTCCCGTTCCCATCTCATCGGCATCCAGGATTGAGGAATGTTTTTAAAAAAAATTATGCGCCTCTTCAACTGTTTTAATTCTAACTCTTCCTCCCTCCCAGAATACCAGCATCCCTTCCAGCATCAACCACTTGAACCACACCCCCTTTTTGAATATTTTTTTTAGTTAAGAAGGAATAATTCCTTCTTATATCTCTTATTTTCTTTGGGATCTGCTTCAATATGGCCACCTCGTTTTGCTGATACATCAAAGGGCCCCCTCTCTGCGCTCTCAGTATCTCCTCTCTCGTTGACCTTCTTAAAAATTTAATATGTATCTCTCTGGGTACCTCAGATTGCGTCTTCTTTTAAATAGCAGAGAATAACATATACTTCCAGAAAGCACATCGATTTTAACAGCATCTGTACAAGTACAGTCTGAAATGTTACACCACAAACAGTGTATATTGTCTGTACTGTTTGCTGTTTGCTGCAAGGAGGCAAATTGCTGGAAGGCAGAAGCAGATTTCCCCCCACCCCTTGTTTTCCTCCCCAAAAGCTAGGTGCGTCTTATACTTTGGTGCATCTTATACTCTGAAAAATACGGTAGTTTAAATGAAACTGAGCACAAATTATAGAAAGGTGCCCTGGACAAAGCACCAGGCATTTAAAAACCTAGCTTACTGATTTCCAGACACCATGGCAGGTTCATCTCTTCTTCCCCTAAATGGCTAACAGACACCTCCAGAAGGCCTCGGTCATTGTAAAATTGCTCAAGTAACGACAAAGGGAAAAATTGGCAAGGTAAGGTCAGCGTCGTGGCCAGCACTGTGGCTTCGAGCCTTTGATGAGCACTGCTGATCTTTGGCCTCATGGAGATAGATCAGCTGCCCATTTTAACTCCTGATGGCATATTCCATCTGCATTTACCAAGCCCAGATATATTTTTTTTCTGGCTTTTTGAATGATAGCTCGATGAGGACATCTATCCAAGCTGAAACCCCCCTGAGCAAGTGTTCAAGGAAATGTTATTACACGAGATTAATCTCCACCGATGGGCTAAGCAAACGTCTGTTGACATTTTGAACTGAATTAGTGAGCTTCTCTTAGTCGGATGCCCTGATTTAGAAGACAGGGTAGCGCTCTTTAGGCATGGTAGAAGATTTGAAAATGCACGTTAATGCAGTAAGACAGTCTACAGGAGTGATGGCGAATCTTTTGGAGAGCCAAGTGCCCAAACTGCAGCCCCAAAGCCAATTACTAATTGCAAAGTGCAACATGGCAGTTTAACCTGAATAATGGTTTTGCTGCCTAAATTAATGGTAAACAAGGCAGAGTTCAGCTAATTCTTTAAAGAAAAGTGCGATAAACGCACTTTCATGCCCTTCATTTTTTTCTGCTTTTGAAATATTACGTTCCGCAACAATAAACAAGAAAAACTTCTGTAATATCATTTATCTTTCCCCCCTCTTTCTCATTTCCTCCCTCTCTTTCCCTCCCTCCCTCTCTCTGTTTATCTCTTTCTCCCCACCCCTCTCTCTCTGTCACTCTTTCCCTCCCTCTCTTTCCCTTCCTCCATCTCTCTGTTTCTCTCTTTCTCCCCACCCCTCTCTCTCTGTCACTTTTTCCCTCCCTCTTTCCCTCCCTCTATCTCTCTTTCTCTCTTTCTCCCCACCCCTCTCTCTGTCACTCTTTCCCTCCCTCTCTTTCCCTCCCTCCCTCTCTGTTTATCTCTTTCTCCCCACCCCTCTCTCTGTGTCACTCTCTTTCCCTCCCTCTTTTCCCCTCCCTCTCTTTCCCTCCCTCCCTCTCTCTGTTTATCTCTTTCTCCCCACCCCCTCCCTCTGTCACTCTCTTTCTCTCCCTCTCTTTCCCTCCCTCTCTTTCCCTCCTTCCCTCTCTGTTTATCTCTTTCTCCCCGCCCTTCTCTCTCTGTCACTCTCTTTCCCTCCCTCTCTTTCCCTCCCTCCCTCTCTCTGTTTATCTCTTTCTCCCCACCCCTCTCTCTGTGTCACTCTCTTTCCCTCCCTCTTTTCCCCTCCCTCTATCTCTCTGTTTCTCTCTCCCCAATCCCTTCCGCCCCCCCTTCCGCATTGTGGCTCCACGTCCTAATGAGGAGGAGGGGACCCCATCTCCCCCATTGGGAAGCGCACTAAATTTCGCTGTGCTGCCTAAGGCACTGCGAGAGGAGCAAGCAGACCATGGAGGCAGCAACAGCAAATGTAGCACACTGAAGGCGGAATGCTGATTCGCGCAAAGGCAAGTGCAGGGAGCTTCATTCCTGCACTAACTTTAGTTGCCCTGCAAACGACAGCAAGAAGCCGGGCTGGGGCGATGGTGCACGTGCCCACAGAGAGGGCTCTGAGTGCCACCTCCGTCATACCTGCCATAGGTTCGCCACCACTGATCTACAGTATAATATGCTGGCAGTCCTTGACTTTGTCCCACAATTGAGCCCAGAATTCCTGTTGCTAAGAAAGGCAGGGATGATAGAAAAATGCTGTTTCTCCTCTTCTCTCTATTCCACAATCTGGTCGAATCAAAGTCCTGTTTATTATAATAGACTAAAAGTGAAATGTAGCTAAAACAGATTTTTAGAGAGTATTTTCCAGCACAGAAAATGCTTCAAGCAATCTCAGCCATCCTTACAATGCAATACAGGTAGTCTCTGATTGATGACCATAACTGAGACTGGAATTACAGTTGTTAAGTTGTGCTGGTTATTCAATGGGCCATCCTGAGACCGACTTGATTTTATGACATCTTCTGCTGCGGTCATTAAACGAATCAGTATGCTTGTTGAGCGAATTTGCACCTACTTAAGTGAATTGTTAATGTTGTTTCAGGCCAGAAATCAGAAGGAAATAATTTCATTTATTCCATTCCATTTTCTAGTCTATTCCTTATTATATTTTATTCTGTTCTGTTCTGTTCTATTTTATTCTAATCTGATCTCACAGTCCTGTTTTCACAGAAATAAATTGAAGGATGATGCCTACGTAATTTCTTTTGAGAAATTTCCTGGAAAAAGGCAGACTAGAAATCTGAATAGCTTCATTAATCTCCTTGTCACTGCACCACATTTGTTCTTCAACTGAGCAAGGAGGCGGGAAATACGAAAACCCATTTACAGGAAGAAGAAGAAAACCAGCGTAATTCAGTGACAGATTATTAGATTCAAGAATAGAGAGACTCGATTTAAGTTTGTGGTAATTGGTTGATTTGGAGCTGGTCACAATATCTCAGCTTAATTTACCCCACTTTTTTTGTAGGGATTTGATAAGAGGATGGCATATGAAGAGGGTCATCGTGAACTCTTGGAGAAAAGGCAGAGCGTTGACTAAATGCAGACCTATTAGATGCGTTCCCATAAGAAAAGCAGCTAAAGATCTAGCTGCTAAATTAAATTTGGTTAGATTTAACCTTTCAATCGGTTTTAATCCTTCTGGGTTCGGTCAGTTTATGAGCTAATCTGCTGTTCAATTTCTCCCAATGTATTAACACCAACATGGGTAGCCTGTCTTCTCCTTCTCCAACATTCCCCAGTGCTATCAACGTCATTATTTCTATCTCCATTAAAAAAAAATCTGTACTGGTAGAATAGCAGTTAGACATATACAAAGGTAAAGGTTCCCCTTGCACATATCTGCTAGCTGTTCCTGACTCTAGGGGGGGGTGCTCATCTCCATTTCAAAGCCGAAGAGCCAGCGCTATCCGAAGACGTCTCCGTGGTCATGTGGCCGGCAGGACTAAACACCGAAGGCGCACAGAACGCTGTTCCCTTCCCACCAAAGGTGGTTCCTATTTTTTCTGCTTGCATTTTTACATGCTTTCAAACTGCTAGGTTGGCACAAGCTGGGTCAAGTAACGGGAGCTCACTCCATTACGCGGAGCTAGGGAATTGAACCACCGAACTGCCGACCTTTCTGATCGACAAGCTCAGCGTCTTAGCTGCTGAGCCACTGCGTCCCTTTAGACTTATCTACTGCCCCATAGTTTACAATAATAGCATTATTTGCATTCCCCCCCCCCCCAACAGTCTGGGTTCCCATTTTATTGACCTCAGAAAGATGGAAGGCTGAGTCAACCTTGGCCGGTCAGGATCGAACGGCTGACAGTCAGCAGAATTAGCAGGCAGAATTAGACTGCATTCTAGCCCCTGCGCCACCAAAGCTCCAACCATCAGGAAGCCTCAACTCATAACTAGTTGTTTAATGATGGCTTGAAATTATAGCAGCCCCGAAAAAGTGACTTAACAACGGGTGCTCAGACTTATGACTCCTGCAGTGTCCCACAGCCCCTGATCAAAATTCAGGCACTTGGCAATTGGCATGTTTTTATGATGATTGCAACATCCTGGGGCTGTTTGACTGGCATTTGTGACCTTCCCAGATTCACTTAACAAGTTCATGATTCACTTGAGAACATGCAATGGCAAACAAGATCATAAAATTGGGTCTGACTCACTTAATAACCCCCTTGCTTAGCAATGGAAATTTTGGTCCTAATTGTGGTCATAAGTTGGAGATATAATTGTATATGTGGGGGTCCTTCGTGCTCTCGGAGCTTGGTTGGTTTCTTGCAGCCAGCACTGATGACGTTGTCTAGTTTGAGTAATGAAATGTCTGCCAGAAAACAACCAAGGTCAGAGAGCACCAAGACCCCACAGGTTTTCTCCTTCTCCTTCTCCTCCTCCTCCTCCTCCTCCTCCTCCTTCTCCTCTTTCTCCTTCCCTTTCTCCTCTTCCTTCCCCTTCCCCTTCTCCTTGTTTTCCTTCCCCTTCTTCTCCTTCTCCTTCCCCTCCTCCTCCTCCTTCTCCTCTTTCTCTTTCCCTTTTTCCTCTTCTATCCCCTTCCCCTTCTCCTTTTCCTTCCCCTTCTTCTTCTTCTCCTTCTCCTCCTCCTCCCCCTTCCCTTTCTCCTCTTTATTCCCCTCCTCCTCCTCCTCCCCCTCCTCCCCCTCCCCCTTCCCCTTCTCCTCCTCCTCCCCTTTCCCCTCCTCCTCCTTTTCCTCCTTCCGCTTCCCCTCCTCCTCCTCCTCTCCAGAAAGCCCTCTCCCTTTTAGCACTGATGATGTTACCTAGATGAGTAACAAAACATCTATAAGAAAAACACCAAACTCAAAGAGCATCAAAGGACCTTTCATTTGAACCCTGAATCAAATCATTTACTAAATTCTATATGGTTTGTTAAGCTAAGGCCACTCCAAATATTAAGTATCTCTCTAACTACAGATGAACACACTCTCTCTCCCTCCTTCCCTCCCTCCCTCCCTCCCTCCTTCTCTCTCTGTCTCTCTCTCTCTCTCTGTTTGTGTGGGTGTCTGGATAGCTTCTGTCCTGCTTCCCTACCCTCTGCCAATTGCTACAAATCGTTTACTGCATTGCCATCATTAAGCAGAATTAACAACTACTACCACCTGAGAACACAGCAAATGAGTTTCATGTTTGCTGCATAAATCGACACGTCTACTAACTCCAGACACCCACATCCAACTGAATGCCTAATTCACAGGGCAATGGAAAGGGACACCAATGTATTTCACTCACTGCTATGAGCTGGTACGAGTTGTTCATCATGGCAATAAGCATGTTTAGCAAAACCACCAAGGAGATGACGTTGTATGTTCCAAACATGGTGGCCCCCACAAACTCTGTGAATTCGTGCCTGGCTTTGACATTCGTGACGTAGAGGTTCAATAGACCAAACACTGACCAGAAGAGAGACTGAAGAGTTTCAAAGAGTCTGAAAAACAAACAAAAGAGAAGTCATTGTTTCAATAGGTTTGATTGAGTCTTTGATTGAGAATAATACAATACAATACAATAGCAGAGTTGGAAGGGACCTTGTAGGTCTTCTAGTCCAATCCCCTGCATGGGCAGGAACCTTATACCATTTCAGGCAAATGTCTATCCAACATCTTCTTAAAGACTTCCAGGGTTGGGGCATTCAGAACTTCTGGAGGCAAGCTGTTCCAGAGGTTAATTGTTCTAACTGTCAGGAAATTTCTCCTTAGTTCTAAGTTGCTTCTCTCCTTGATTAGTTTTCACCCGTTGCTTCTTGTCCTGCCCCCAGGTGCCTTGGAGAATAGTTTGACTCCCTCTTCTTTGTGGCACCCTCCGAGATATCGGAACACTGCTATCATGTCTCCCCTGGTCCTTCTCTTCATCAAGCTAGACATACCCAGCTCCTGCAACCGTTCTTTATATGTTTTAGTCTCCAGTCCCCTAATCATCTTGGTTGCTCTTCTCTGCACACTTTCCAGAGTCTCCACGTCTTTTCTACATCGTGGCGACCAAAACTGTATGCAGTATTCCAAGTGTGGCCTTACCAAGGCACTATACAGTGGCATTAACACTTCACGAGAACAGATGCATCATTTAACCTTCTCCTGAACTGGTACATCCCAAAGTTTTTGGACTTACATCGTACTACTTCCCAGCCAGTATAGTTTCCTGTATGCTTTCAGTATTAGGGTTCCAAGAAACACCCCCAATGAAATAAAACTCCAAGGCAATACATTTCTCAAAGTTCCATTGTTAACTCAAACACCACAAGCCTGCTGTGGTATGTTGCCACAGTGAGGAAAAGGGAGGAGGGGAGTGCATTCCACGCATACCTTTGGCTAGAGTAGGATCTCAGATTACCACAACAGGCTTGTGGTGTGTGCACCTCATGGGTGAATGTGATTTATGACACAGACTGAGGGGAGGGAAGGAACAGGGGCAAACTTCAGCCATAATTCAAATGAGGTTTAGATCTGACTGCAAAGCGGTGTTGCCGAAATGGTGCTCCTAATAAATGACTGGTTTTCTTTTGAAACTTGGCTCAAGGCTCATGAATTAATTAGGGCATTAATTAATTCCGGAAACCTGACATCCTCTTTATTAGAGATGTCATGTTGGCACACCTGGGAAAACTCGAATCTGAGAGCTTCCAGGTTTTCCTCACCCGGTTGAAAGTTCACAACCCTGCTTTGCATCCACAAGTTCATCACATGGTCCAACCCATTCTCAGACACAACTGGAGACAATCCCCAGTCTCCAGTTGCGTCTGAGGGTGCCGGCAAATGACCTTGACTCCCAGAGTATGGAATGTTGTTATGGCTAAGTTTCCACCACTCCAACAAAAAAACAACAAAAAAACAGCCTCCCAATTTCCCAGGCTAAAGTATGTGGCAGTCAGGAAGCTAAAAAGGAAAAAAAATGGCTTCCAAAACTGACATTCAGCTTATCCTTGATGTAGAATTATAGAACGGGCAAAGACCTTGGAGCAGGGGTGGGTTCTGGCTGCTGCCACTGCTGGTTCGCTCATGATGTGTGCATGCTTGATGTGCATGCATGCACAGTACAAAAAAATATATGCAAAAAACAAGATAAAACTGGTTTGGGGCTGTGGCAGGCTGAGTTACTACCTACTTGGCCAAACTGGTCTGAACTGGTAGAAACCCACCTCTGCCTTGGTGGTCTTCTAGTCCAACCCTCTCCCCAAGACAGCAGACCTTAACTACATCCTGATAAATGGTTGCTCGATCTTTTCTTGAAGTGATGGAATACCCACAATTCTAAGAGGCAAGCGGTTCCATTCATTGATCATTCTCACTATCAAGAACTTCCTCCTCATTTCCAGGGTTCTTTTTCTCTTTAACAACCTTTCGCTCATTACTTCTTGCCCTGCCTTCTGGTACTTTGGAGAAGAAGTGACAGCACCTTCCTCCTGGTAACAGCACCTCGAATACCAGAAGACAGCCATCGTGTCATCCCTAAACTTTGTTAGGTTAATCGTACTCAGCTCCCTTAGCTGTCCACCCTCCAGATCCCTTATCATATTGGCGGTTCTTCTCTGCACTTTTTCTAGGGCAGTGATGGTGAACCTATGGCACGGGTGCCACAGGTGGCATGTGGAGCCATTTCTTAGGACACGCGAGGCATTGTCCTGTCAGCTCCAGCGCGCATGTGTGTGCTGGCCAGCTGATTTAGGCCTTCTTTTGAGGCTGTTTTTCGCCCTCTGGAGGCTTCAGGGAAGCTCCTGAAGCCTCTGGAGGTGGAGGGGAGGCTGTTTTCACCCTCCTCAGGCTCCTAGAAAGCCTCTGGAGCCTGGGGAGGAAGGAAAAAGCGTGCCAAAAGCACATAACATTATGGGTGTGGCATGCCCACGTACAAACCCCCTGCAGTCCCCCCACTTTTGGCACGTGAGCTAATATAAGGATCCCGATAGCTTATTCGTCTAATGCAGTGATGGCGAACCTTTTGGAGACCGAGTGCCCAAACTGCAACCCAAAACCCACTTACATATCGCGAAGTGCCAACACGGCAATTTAACCCGAATAATGAGGTTTTGCTACCTAAAATAATGATAAACAAGGAGAGTTCAGCTAATTGTTCTAAGACAAATGTGATAAATGCACTTTTATGCCCCTTCATTTTTTTTCCTGCTTTTGAAATATTATGTTTCACCTGGCAACAGAAGTTTGGGGCTTAACTGTGGTGGTACGGCTAGGGCTACCTGTCTCCCACTCTTGACATAATCCATCACTGCATTGGCTTTTTTAGCAGCTGCAACACAATGATCGCTCATTCTTAAGCAGAAATCCACCAAGCCGCCTAGATACCTCTCACAATCTTTACTGTTGAAGCACATACCACCTATTCTGTACCCGTGCGTTTGGTTTTTCCTGCCTAGGTGCAGGACCTTAATTTTCTCACAAATGAACTGCAGCTTAAGAGCTGTGGTGGCACAATGGTTAGCATGCAGTATTGCAGGCTAACTCTGCCAGCAGTTCGATGCTGACCTGCTCTATCAGCTTTCCATTCTTCCGAGGTCGGTGAAGTTGGGGGCAAGATGCTGACTCTGTAAACTGCTTAGAGAGGGCTGGAAAGCATTATGAAGCAGTATAGAAGTCTAATTACAGGGATGGGTTCCTGCCAGTTCTAACCTCTTCCATAGAAGAAGTTCCACAAATCTACAGTGCCGTTTAGAACCGGTTCCAGCTCCCTCCCCCCACCCGTGCTCACATCATCAAGAGGAAGAGCGAGAGGAGGAATTCTGGGACTTGAAGTCCACAAGTCTTAAAGCTGTCAAGTTTGAACACCCCTGGGAGTTTTCTTCTAAAGGGTTAGGGGTGCAAGGGTCTTGTGACTTGACAGCTTTAAGACTTGCGTGCTTCAAATGCCAGAGTTCCTGAGCCAACATTTTGGTTGCTAAGCAAGAGCGTTGTTAAGCGAGTTTCACCATATGTTACAAGTTGGCCACGCCCACCCAGTCACATGACTGCCAACCCACGCCCACTCACTCACATGGCTGGTAAGCCACTCCCACAAAGCAGACCACACCTACAGACGAGGTTCTAAAATTTTTTGAAACCCACCACTGTCTAATTACTATGGCTAAGTGCTATCTTCCTGGCTAGGGCCCAGTGTTCAACCCTGTCAAGATCCTTCTGAATCTGGAATGAATAAGTGTGAGATTTCTCCCTTAGCATGGCATTTGGAGAACCAGGACACCAATTCAGAGACGCCTCTGAGCATTTTTCTCATGTGAAAACACTTCTGGAAGTCTATAGTAGAGAGTTTACATCTGTTAAGCTGGCATAGAAACTAAACTCGTAAGAGAAGGGAGGGAAACTAATATCAAAATGCAGCTGCTTTCTAAAGATATCTTTTGACAGCCGAGCTATTTTCTACTTTCTAGCTCTGCAGCAAAATCCATTCCAGATATCACTCAAAGAACACGACGGGATGAGAGAATCTCTCTCCCTATTACAGGCGCTACAAAAATCAAGGAGGAGGGAGAGAGGAGAGAAAAGTAAGTGTGAATCTGAGAAGTGTGTTCTGCTAGCTATATGCAAACTCTTCTAGAAATGGGGAATATTTCTTTTCCAAATAGGAGATGCTTGTCCATGCTTCTTTCCTTTTGCATCATCTACGGCATTGTTTCTGCCCATTGACAAATATGATTTAACTATGCTTGAACTACAATCCCAGAGTTGTCTCGGAATGTTTTGGCAGCAGCATCCTTAATGTAAACAATGAAGATATTCCTCTGGATAGTCTGCCAGTCCAAATATACGAAAGACAAGGACAAGTAGTCCTCAACTTAGGGCCAATCATTCAATGGTTGTTTGAAATTATGACCATACTGAAGAAAATGACTTACAACTGTCATAGCATCCCCAAGGTAATGTAATAAAAATTTGGGTACTTGGAAACCAGCATGCATTTACAAACAGTTGTAGTGTCCAGAGTCAGAGGCTCTGCCCAAGAAGCTTCCAACAAGCAATCAATGGGAAGTCACGTAGGCTTAATGATGCTGTGATTCTGGTTTTGCCACCCTCTCTCTCTCTCTCTCTCTCTCTCACTCACTCACTCAGTCTCTCTCTCTCTGTGTCTCTTTCTCTTTCTTTCTGTCTCTGTCTCTGTGTGTGTCTGTATGTCTCTTTGTCTGACTCTCTGTGACTCTGTCTCTGTCTGTCTCTGTCTCTCTATCTGACTCTCTCTTACTGTGTGTGTGTGTGTCTCTGTCTGACTTTCTCTCTGTGTCTCTCTCTGTCTGACTCTTTCTCTTTCCCTCTGCTTCTCTCTGTCTGCCTCTCTCTGTGTGTATCTCTGTCTGTCTGTCTTTCTCTCTCTGACTCTCTCTCTCTGTGTCTCTCTCTCGCTAACTCTTTCTCTGTGTCTCTGTCTCTGTCTGACTTTCTCTCCCCCTCTGTTTCTTTCTGCCTGCCTCTCTCTCTCTCTGACTCTGTGTGTGTGTGTCTCTCTCTGTCTGACTGACTCTTTCTCTTTCCCTCTGCTTCTCTCTGTCTGCCTCTCTCTGTGTGTATCTCTGTCTGTCTGTCTGTCTTTCTCTCTGACTCTCTCTCTCTGTCTCTCTCTCGCTAACTCTTTCCCTGTGTCTCTGTCTCTGTCTGACTTTCTCTCCCCCTCTGTTTCTTTCTGCCTGCCTCTCTCTCTCTCTGATTCTGTCTGTCTGTCTATCTCTCTGTCTCTCTCTCTCTCTCTTGTCAAGGGAAAGTGGGGTAGGGTTGCATTGTGGCGTAATGGGCTCCAGGAGGAGGAGGAAGAAGGGACCCCATCTCCCCCATTGTGAAACACACTACATTTCACTGTGCTGCGCAAGACACTGCAAGAGCAGTGGGCAAACCATGGAGGTGACATCAGATCTGATCCTGAAGCAGTAGGATGCAAGGGCTGCCTTGAATGCAAATGTACCGCAACAAAGGCTGAAAGCTGTTGCTGCGCAAAGGCAAGTACAGGAGCACTTCACTCCCGCTCTGGAATATGGAGCAAGTCTCCATCCCCCGAGTCTCCACCCCCCTTACCTTCTCAGGCCAGGTGAAGAGTGATTGGGAAGGGAGAGGTGGAGCCATCTAGTGGTGGGATCAGCTGAGACGGAGCCGCAACAGAAAGAGCTGCATGCGGCTCCAGAGCCACAGGTTGCTGACCTCTGGTCTAGCTATCTGCAATCTGCCATAGCTCTTGAGTCCAAATCTCCCCCCCCCAAAAAAATTATATTTGTAATTAAGACAAATCTGGACATGGTATCAAGATCTTTTTGCACGTGGTCATCTGTAGACAAGATGTTCTTAGCCAAAAGACTGAACTTTGAACAACTCTCCCGGATTCCTTCTTTCAGTATCCCTGTCAAGCAAAGTCATGAGAAGAAGGACTAACTAGATTCTCTAACAGTTACAAACACTGCCTAGTAAAAAAAAAATACATGAAATCACTTATTGTGAATATGTAAGGACAAAGAACAGGCTGGTTGTCACATTCTGAGCCAACAGAGAGAACCTTAATGATGCTCTTAACAGAGTCTTGTCCAACAGAAAAAGGTTGGGCAAGCCCAAAGTAGACGATAAAAAGAATGCTTTAAAACTACATGGGGACAACTCACAACAGCAGTGAGAATTAATGAGTCTACAGTGCTTTGGAGATAATCTGCACTAGGACTTGAGCTGTCTCCTCTTGTTGGCAAGATCACAGGTTTTTGTCAGCTTTATTTGGGAGGGAAAACATTCGTTCTTTCTCTTGGGAGACAGACATAGGCTGTCTGCCTATGTGGTCTACTGCTGAGACATTAAGTTGATCAAACAGATAAGAAGTAAATAATGGGGTGGGGGGGGGAAATAGAAATTCTATTCTCCCTTGATTGCTGAGTGCTCATATTGGTTTCATTTTACGCCTCTATTGACCAAGCCAACCCACTCTCAATCTGCAAAATATTGACTTGCATTGAGATGGGTGTCAAACACATTTAATAAATGAATAAGTCAACTCTCTAAAGGTTGGCTTCGACCATTATAAAACCCACTAAGAATAGTAGGAAGAATAATCTCTCTCTTAATCATTTCTAGCTTTCTATCTGACATTTCTCCTGCCAATTGGATCTGTGGTTGGATGTTGATCAGAGGTGGTATTCAGCAGGGTCTGACCAGTTCTGGAGAACCAGTAGTGGAAATTGTAAGTAGTTCAGAGGACTGGTAAATACCACCTCTCACTGGCCATGCCCCCATCTATTTTCTGTCTCCTGAGTCCCAGCTGATCGGGAGGGAGTGGGGATTTTGCAGTATCGCCCACCAAGCCACACCCACGGAACTGGCAGTAAAACATTTTTAATCCCACCACTGATTTTGATGGAATTGTAGTGAGGAGATGGATTTCCAGGAGGGAGGGGGGGCATTCCAGAAGAGCGAGAGAAAGAAGATGAATAACAGTTCCTAATAGTTCCCAGAGTACATTGCAGATGCAGAGAGTAGAGTCTTCAGTTTGGCAAGATTTTATCTACAGCAGAGATGGATTCTTACTGGTTCGGCCCAGTTCAGCTGAACCAGTAGTGGTATGCCAGCCTGGGTGGCAGAACCGGCAGTGACCCAGGTTGGTTCCCCAGTCACTGCCATCACCATATATATAAAATCTTAAAATCCTAAAATCCCTTAAAATCCTAACACATATCTAAAAAAATTCAACAGTAATCTCATGGCTCTCTGCCAAAGATGGTCTCTGGGATGAGCCGAATAGGCAGAGAAGGATGACAGTTTGTCTCCTCCCTTAAAGGGGCCTCATAACAGGAGTTGTAAAATATTCTCTCATATATATGAGACAATGTTTTACAACTCCTGCCAGCCCTTAAAATCCTAACACACACACACACACACACACACACACACACACACATATGTGTGTGTGTGTGTGTGTGTTAGTTTTATGAGCTGATCAATAAATTAAATTAGAAGAGACCAGGATAGATCTATTTCGAGCTTATTAGCTCTCATCAGCTGGCCATACCCCTTACTGGGATTCGAACCGGGACTATGTATATATATGAGTTCTGCACATGTGCAGAACAATTTCCACTGAATTGTGCATGCATGCGCAGGGCACATCCACTACACGCACACAAAGTGCGCGCACAAGCGAACCAGCAATAACAGAACCCACAGAACCCACCCCTGATCTATAGGTGTGAAACAATAAAGAAGAATCTCCATGTGTCATTCTTGACATTAGGCCTTACAGGATACAGATAACATCATGGCTGATGGACAGGTTGGCTTTGTATCGGATGCTTAACGTCGGGCCAGTGTTTGATCTTTGGTAAAGAAATATATGCATAAATCAGAATCAGTCCCATTTGCAGCATCCATCGATTTCAAACAAGCCTTTGATTCAGTCTTTGGGAGAATTTTTGGCAGAAGTTTCAGACTTTTTAATAGTCCATCAACTGCTTATCTTCATAAATAAACCACATATTACCGATCAGACAGAGAGACCTAAGTGGGACCGTTTTTGGAAGCCATACAAAATAGGATGGTAAAGCAACTCTGTATTATTCTCTCCACTGCTATTTTAATTATTACATTCAGGATCAATTCTATGCTGGGATCCTTAAGTAGAGCATTGTCCCTCAACCCAAAATCCAGAGCTGTTAATACAGTCATCCTGGCATCGCTTCCGAAGGCGTTTTGGGGAGAACCCTGAAGGCATTATTCCTCTGCTGGGAAGATCACTCATAACAGTTTTGTTCTGATCAAATTAAGACCTTGAGAAGATCAACTATGTTAGTTGGGAGACTGATGAGTATAGATGGGTTTTAAATGCTAGATGGTTTGCACCAGGTTTGCAATGTTCATACAGTTTAGGATTTCCAGAATGATCAAAGAATGGCTGGTTGGATTGATGGATGGATGGATGGATGGATGGATGGATGGATGGATAGTGGAGCTCAATTTGTAATCCCTTTGTAAAGCTATTTATAACCAAAGAGTGACCATAAATCTACCTAAGCCTATGCAATCATCTTACTATAAGGCCATTTAATCTTCTTTTTTTTGTCTTCACCGTGAGTTGTATTGTGTTGGAGGAGAGGATACACTGAGGGAGTTCAACCAATCTCATTGTACATATGTTGGGCACAGACAATAAAGAATTATTATTATTATTATTATTATTATTATTATTATTATTATTATTATTATTATCTTGAATTACCATCTCCATCCTCCCATGCTACAGATCATAGTTCCCTACTGCCCACAAACAGACGTTTTAAATCAATAAATCCTGAAATCAGCAATTCGTTTTTACCCAGTTGCAGCAAAAAAACCTATAAATGTTTTCAGTCCTTTATAAAAGTAGCTATAATTCACTCTTTCATCAACTAAATCAACATAGTGTTTGGCTGTCTGTAATAACGAGGTGGAGATTGACCTAGATTGAGATGAAGACACCTTAGATTTATATTTTGGTTTTCACCCAACTTTTAACTTGGTTGATAAAGTAATCATTTTTGTTAGATGTGCAAATCGCAGGGGGTGGGTGGGTTTCCCCTGAGGCATTGCTGAGTAATGATCAGGCTAGGAAGCCAAGATATAGTAGACAGAAAACTTAAATGCAACGAGGGCACCAGATCGATAAGTTCAATCCATCTGGATCCTTGGACCAACATTTTGATAAAAGTTTTGTTTATTTTGCCATCCAATATTTCACTCCCCAGAGTTCTCATACCTCGATTGTGAATGGTTTCTGATGCCTTAAAATTATGCTCTGATCGTTATGAAGCAGTCATGGATTTATTCTACCCAATGTTTCCATATTTTTTTATTCCACCAGTGTTTCTATAGAAACTCATTCAAATGGCTCTTAATTATACTTTTTCCTCTGGGGAAATCAGACCCGTTTTATGTACATCGTATTTTTTCTCCAACTGCAACGACCACTGGCTCATTGTAACGGACTCTTCTAACCGCCCCCAGAAGGACATCTAAACTGGACCTTTTCTGAAAACTTCATTTGGCTGTAGCAGGGATATTTGAAGTGGAAAAAGCGACATTGACTCCTAGGGCCCAACCTGTGTCACTGCATCTCTGTAATTATTTTCCGCGATGCTGGTCAGTGACTGCGATAATAAAAGACTTGTAATCTGAACACCTCTGGAGGACTCGGATTGCAAATGGCTATATTAAGCAATAGCTAGCTCTTTCATCTCCTCTGCACCCTGCAGCTACCGCTGATTGCAAATGGATGGCGAAGCCACACACACACACACACACACACACACACCAGGATGGGAAGGCCAGAGGGAAGAATCCGATGTGAGATGCATATTTCCGCTACATCTCCATATGTGTTAATGTTTTCCCCTGCGACGCCACTTTAAAAACAGTTTCCAGCTAGGACATCAGCGGCAGAGATGATTTGCCAGGAACACAGAGAGAAAACGTTTGAAAATGAATTATTAACAGATTGACCCCTTCTGCATAGCTGTTCAAGAAGCTGGACTTTTTCCGAGGGAGAAAAAGAAAAGATGAAGACTAATTTTGAGATGCAACAAGGGACAGGATGCAGGGCTGGATTTTAAGCACCTACCAGCACATGCCCAGAAATGCAGTCCAGATACCTTAAAGGTAAAGGTTCCCCTCGCATATATATGCTAGTCGTTCCCGACCCTAGGGGGCGGTTCTCCTGTCTGTTTCAAAGCCCAAGAGCCAGCGCTGTCTGAAAACGTCTCCATGGTCATGTGGCCCGCATGAGTAAACACCGAAGGCGCACAGAATGCTGTTCCCTTCCCACCAAAGGTGGTCCTTATTTTCTACTTGCATTTTTACGTGCTTTCAAACTGCTGGGTTGGCAGAAACTGGGACAAGCAATGGGAGCTCACTCCGTTACGTGGTGCTAGGGATTCGAACCACCAACTTGCCGACCATTCTGATCAACAAGCTCAGCATCTTAGCCCTTAAGCCACCTTGAAATGGAACGAGGAACAGTTATGGATTTTAAGCACTCGCCAGCACATGCCCAGAAATGCAGTCCAGGTGCCTTAGATCTGATTATTTGAAGTTGCTTTTCAGAAGACACTGAGCTTGAAAGGTTGGCAGTTCGGCGGTTCAAATCCCTAGTATAGGTCTCCTGCATGAGCAGGGGGTTGGAGTAGATGACCTCCAAGGTCCCTTCCAACTCTATTAATGTTACTTAAGATGGTATTCAGGACAGGGAAAGAAAGAGGCTTATGTTTCTCTTAAGAGGGGGGTGGTGGACTTCAACGTAATGTGCTCAAAATGCCATTTGACTTTGCATTGTGCGGCTGGCCCTTCTCTGCAGCCCACAGACATAATTTCTTGTTTTGCAGGTAGTCCATTCTTAGCACGTCATCCCTGCTGTGTGTCTGTTCAGAGTGCAAAATGTCACTTGGAACCAGGGGTGTTAATCATGGCTCTTTCAGCTTTCAAGGCAAGCCAGAAAGAACTTCAGAAACGAGACACCAATGAAAGTGCCGTTGCTGTGAACTCACTCTGCCTTCAAAGCAGCCCTGCTGCTTCTTTGTTTCCTATAAATACTTCTCTTCCTCTCCCCCCCCCCACCCCCTTTCCAATGTTAAGCCCCCTCACACTGCATAGCATATTACAGGGTTTGTGTTTATGAAGTTTTACCTGTCCTCATGTTCAACTGCCGGATGGATCATTGAATGCTGCAAATAGGTTGTTGGTTCCCCCCAACCATTGGTCATCATCATACAATCATAGGGTTGGAAGGGACCTTGGTGGTCTTCTAGTCCAACCTCCTGTCCAAGGCAAAAGCCTCGTATCATCCAACTGGCTGGCTGATCTCTTCGTGAAAACCTCCAGCAATGGAACACCCCACAACCTCTGGAGGCAAGCTGTTCCACTGATTAATTTCTCTCCTTGTCAGGAAGTTTCCTCTTAGTTCCAGGTTGGATCACTCTTTAACAAGCGTCCACATGTTACACATTGTCCTGCCCTCGGGGTGCTTTGGAGAATACCTCATTTTTGAGAGTATAAGATGCTCTGAAGTATAAGGTTTTGGGGAGAAAAACAAGGGGAAAAAATCTACCTCTGCCTCCCAGCAATTTGCCTCCTTGCAGCAAACAGCCTGTTTCAGTTTCAGTTTAGCCTGATTAGCGCAAGAAAAAAAATCTGCCTCTGCCTCTTCCTCCCAGCAATTTGCCTCCTTGCAGCAAACAGCAAACAGCTTGTTTTAGTTTAACCTGATTAGCACAAGGAAAAATAATCTGCCTGCCTCCCAGCAATTTGCCTCTTTGCAGCAAACAGCCTGTTTCAGTTTCAATTTCAGCACAGCCTGGTTAGCACAACCAGTTGGATCGGCCTCCCGACCATCAGCTGTTTCAGGCTGCAAGGATTGCCATAGCCTATTGCCGCCTCCGTGCGCTCTGTTTTCAGCCCCCACATGGCCCGTTTTCAACCTCTATGTGCCCCATTTTCTTCCCATTCTGGGTGGCGGAGATCTGAACTGGTGGAAAATGGGGTGTGTCTGGGACACTGCAACCGTCATAAATATGAATCAGTTGCCAAAGATCTGAATTTCAATCAAGTGACCATGGGAATGCTGCAACAGTTATAAGTGTCAAAATGGTCATAAGTCACTTTTTTCAGTGCTGTTGTCATTTCAAACAGTCACTAAATGAAGTGTTAATGCCACTGTATAGTGCCTTGGTAAGGCCACACTTGGAATACTGCATACAGTTTTGGTCGCCACGATGTAGAAAAGACGTGGAGACTCTGGAAAGAGTGCAGAGAAGAGCAACCAAGATGATTAGGGGACTGGAGACTAAAACATATGAAGAACGGTTGCAGGAACTGGGTATGTCTAGTTTGATGAAGAGAAGGACCAGGGGAGACATGATAGCAGTGTTCCGATATCTCAGAGGGTGCCACAAAGAAGAGGGAGTCAAACTATTCTCCAAGGCACCTGAGGGCAGGACAAGAAGCAATGGGTGGAAACTACTCAAGGAGAGAAGCAACTTAGAACTAAGGAGAAATTTCCTGACAGTTAGAACAATTAACCTCTGGAACAGCTTGCCTCCAGAAGTTGTGAATGTCCCAACCCTGGAAGTCTTTAAAAAGATGTTAGATAGCCATTTGTCTGAAATGGTATAAGGTTCCTGCCCACGCAGGGGGTTGGACTAGAAGACATACAAGGTCCCTTCCAACTCTGCTATTGTATTGTAAATGAGCTGTTTTATGTTGAGGACTATCTGTACATCCACACCACATACCATGTTTCACTGAAATAAGACAGGGTCCTATTTTCTTTTGACCTCCAATATAAGCGCTTGGCCTTATTTTTGGGGAGGTCTTATTATTTTTGAGGTGCAGGAGGTGGCCAGCGTGGTCACCTCATGGCTGCTACTGTGTTGCAATATTTTTGAGGAAGGGCTTATTTTCAGGGGAGGGCTTATTTCAGTGCATGCACTCCTAAGCCCAAATGGGCTGATTATCAGGGAAACAGTAGATTTTGGTCACACTGGCTAGCATTAAGGATCTCAAAGCCAATAAACCCAGAATATTTTCCCAAGAAAGCCTTAACATCTTCCATTCCTAACAATTCGATATTCAATTTTTATAGAAGTGTCTAATATTTGGAATACGGTTGGCGTTTCTAAATGAAGATTGACAATCCCATTTCAGAACTTAAGTTCTCTTCCTTTAGAAGATCAGAATGCAACGCAGACCAATCTTTTGAAATCTTACTTCCCCTCCTCTTAAAAACACCACCAGCCATCTGTCCAATTCATCAAGTCAACACCTGCCTTTTCGTTGTTATATAAAACAAGAACAATTCAAGGATGAAATTATTGGATATTAAAGGTTACATATTCAATCTTGGTATCGTTGCCTATAAATCAAAGAACAAACTCATTTTCTAGGCATTAGAAAGCTCTTTTCAATATTTGCTCCTGAAATTTTTTTTGGGGGGTGGGAAATTACCTGAAATGCATATAGCCATTTATTTATTTTGGGATAGAAGGAAGGGAAGATACAGTATTGCTGAAAACAGCGAATGCCTCCTCTCTAAGCTTTTGCAAGCCCTGCAGAACTCAATTTCTAAAGCCAGCTTTTCCCATCGACGTTTCAGAGAATCGATCTTCCAGCCAACTAAGCAAGCAATGCTGAGATTAATATTACTATCCACAATGGAAAATGTGTCTTCTTTAGATATAACTAGCTGAAGAAACATGCTAAACCAGGAGTGTCAAAATCGGTTTCAGTTGAGGGCTGCATCAGGGTTGTGTTTGACTTCGGTGGGCCGGGGTGGGCGTGGCTAGGCGTGGCCATGGGCAGCTCGACGTCACTCCTGTCGGGGGAGCCTAGGGTGAGCTGAGCGCTCTGCCAGCGAAAATGGGCTCCTGAGCTCCGTTTACTGCTGCCATGGCCTCCTGCAGCAATCTGCTGGTGAAAAAAGAGCTCGGGAGGGCCGCATGCCCATTTTTGCTGGCGGAAGCACCATGGACAGTGTTAAATACATTGGGCTCTGCCCACAACTGTCAATCGGACGAGGCGCGCATGGGGATTGGTCCAAGGGCGGCTAGCATTCTGGCGGGAGAGTTGCCGGGTTCTCATTGGTTGTTAATGTGACAGCTCGCTTATAAAAAGAGCTGTCAGGCTGTTTTCCTGTCCTGTTCTGTTAGTGAGTTAATAAACGTGATACTGTCTCCTCGTTTACCTCAACACAAATATAACAGGCAGGTCCTTCACTGACTCCAGGGCAGCCCCAAGGGCCAAATCTAAGTACCTGGTGGGTCGGATCGGGCACCCGGGCCTTGAGTTTGACACCCCTGCCCTAAACATTCCATTTTTGTATGCAATAAATCTCAGCATAGACCTCTCCTCTCCCCTCCCCTCCCCTCCCCTCCCCTCCTCTCCCCTCCCCTCCCCTTCTTCTTTTTCCTTTCCTTCTTTCTTCCTCCTCCCCTTCCCTTTCTTTCCTTCCTTTCTCCCTCCCACCCTCCCTCTCTCCCTTCCCTAATATGTGCGCGTGCACACGCACCTCTGTGCACAAAGGAGAGAAAGAGAGAGAGAATGCCACATGGATAACCTATCTGGAAACAGAACTAAAGGGCTACAATGTTTTACCGTCTATTACAGGTTATCCACAGGTCAAAGAAGGTATCGACTCATGTTAAGGACTTGCCTAAAATCTCTGTTCTGACTTCTTACCCTTTTTCGTGACTTCATCCCAAGATACCAATATATATCTTAGCCTAGCTAAGATTCCACCTTCTAACCAGTATAATATTCTAATCACTGAGTTGTGGAGAGGGCGCGCAATTTGGGTGTCCTCCTGGATTCCCGGCTGCCCATGGAGGACCATGTGGCGGCCGTGGCCAGGGGGGCGTTCCATCAGGTACGCCTGATGCGCCAATTGCGCCCCTTACTGGACCGGGCTGCTCTTCGCACAGTCACTCAAGCACTCGTGACATCCCGACTCGACTACTGTAATGCTCTCTACATGGGGCTTCCCTTGAGGTACACTCGAAAGCTACAGCTAGTCCAGAATGCAGCCGTGCGGGTGATTACGGGAGCCCCTAGACACTCCCATATAACACCGATCCTGCGCGAGCTGCACTGGCTTCCTGTGGTCTTTCGGGTGCGCTTCAAGGTTGTGATGACCATCTTCAAAGCGCTCCATGGCTCGGGACCTAGTTATATGCGAGACCGTCTCCTGCCCCATACATCACTTCGACCGATCCGCTCCCACAGAGAGGGCCTTCTCAGGGTGCCGTCGGCTGGACAATGCCGGCTGGCGACACCTAGGGGAAGAAGCCTTCTCTGTGGCGGGCCCTGCCCTTTGGAACGACCTACCCCCTGAACTTCGCACCATCTCGGACCTCCGCCTCTTCCGCCAGTGTCTAAAGACACATTTCTTTCATCTAGCTGGCCTAGCGTAACCTCCGCTGTGACTATTTTAGTTAGTTTTAATTTTGGGAATTTTAATTGGATTTTAGCACAGGATGGGTATTTAATTAGTTTTTTAAATTTTGTACTGTGATATTTTGTATGTTTTTAAAATTCCTGTGCGCCGCCCTGGGTCCGTTTCGGAGAAGGGCGGGGTATAAATTTAATTAAAATAAAAAAAAAAAAAATGTCTCTTGAATCAATGGTAGACTTTTTGCTAATTTCTTTTAATAGATTCATGGAACCTATTAATAACCCATGTCTTAAAGAATTAACCTAAATCAGACATAATTTACATCACTCTTTTTTGACTCCCATTTACAAACTACTTGTAAGGAAAGTCATTAAGACCATGCTTCTAATGAAAGGAATGGTATCACGGGTGAGGTAAAGCTTGCTCCATAGATTCAAATCAAATCCTGCTACTTTAATCTACATCATCAGGGGTAGTCAACCTTTTTATACCTACCACCCACTTTTGTCTCTCTGTTAGTAGTGAAATTTTCTAACTGCCCACCGGTTCCACAGTAATGGTGATTTATAAAGTAGGGAAGTCAATTAAAAAAAAAAGGGGGAAAGTGCTTCAGTATTGGACAAAACCCCTACCACCCACCATGAAAGCTGGAACGCCCACTGGGGGCAGTAGGGACCAGGTTGACTACCACTGATCTACATGTTAAACTTTACAGTTTCATTTATACTTTTCACTGTTGCTCTTTTTGTAAAGTTTTCTTCATGTTTCCTCCCAAATATTCATCTAATGCTAACACATTTGAAATGATGTTGTTGTTGGTAGCCTATTAAAGTGACTTGCTTTTTACTCCATGAAACTTTTGGAAGCTAGACCTCAAACAAATAAGAGGAAGTACTTTTTCACCCAGAGGATCCCTGGTCTATGGAACTCCCTGCCAGAAGAAGTGGTGACAGCTGTCAGCCTCAACACCTTTAAGAAAGGATGAGAGGAGTTCATGGAGAACAAGGGTATCGATGGCTATCATTATGGATGCCTAAGGACACCCTCCGGGTTGGAGAGATAGGCAGGATATTTCTCAATGCCATTTGCAGGGAATCATAAGCAGATGAAGACATCTGCTTGGGAAGACCCTGAAGCAAATGGGGAGCCACTGTGGGAGACAGAATGCTGGACCAGATGGGCTGCGGCCTGTTCCAGCAAGGCTGTTCTTATGTTCTTATGTACTTGCTGACTTTTCCACTGAAATGTCCAAGGATGTCATAGAATTTTACTTAGAAACAATTGCTGTTAGCTCTCATTTTGATTCTTATGCTAGTTAAGTGCACGGATCTTTATTTTCATTTCCCACCCCATTCCAATTCCCCACTCTATCCCACCCTACTCTGCCTATAATTATTATTACCATGAGGTGTTACAATAGCCAAGGAGATTATAATGCTATGGCAGAATAGTACTTTGGCTTGCCAAGGCACCAGTCCTGTTACAGGACATGGTTATGTGCACCAATGGAGGGCGAACTGGCTTTGCACCAGAGAGAAAGATGGCTGGCTCTTCTTTAAGGCTTCCTTCCTTCCCAGGGCAGGAAGCAAGAAGGAAGGGGCCCTTAAAGCGGGAAGGTTCAGAGCAGTGGTGGGTTTCAAAAATTTTTTAGAATTACTCTCTAGGTGTGGCCTATTTTGTGGGCATGGCTTGGCAGTCATGTGACAGGGTGGGAGTGGCCAACTTGTAAAATGTGGTGAAACTCATTTAACAATGCTCTTGCTTAGCAACCAAAATTTTGAGCTCAATTGTGATGATAAATTCTCTTTCTTTCTTTCTTTCTTTCTTTCTTTCTTTCTTTCTTTCTTTCTTTCTTTCTTTCTTTCTTTCCTTCCTTCCTTCTTTCCTTTCTTCCCTTTCTTACTTTCTGCCTTCCTTTCCTTTCCTTCCCATTGGATTACCGGCAGCGGCAGGCCAGACTTACTTCTGGGTCCGCCGGTAGAACCCCCTCTCACCGGCTCTCTAAATTTCACCATCCGGCTCTTGCAAGTAGGTGCGAGCCTGCAGAAACCCACCACTGGTTCAGAGCCATCAGCCATCTGACTCCCTACAGACATCTGGCTGCGAGATCGGACACAGAGAGTTAGTCTCCGTGCTCCCATGCCGCGTTTTCCCGGTTGGTGGGCTCTGAAAGGTTCTCATTTTTCATTTTGGAAAAATGTTATTGGATCATAAGGAACTTCGTTTCGATCTAGCAGCTCTCTTTTCATTGGAATAGGATGAAATTGAGCTTTTTAAAAAAGCATATAGGCAAACACACTGATCTAGAAAAAAACTAGCACAACAGTATTCTGCCAGTATTCTGGGCGAACCGGTAGTGGCGGCGGCGCAAGGCTCCGCCCACTCATCCTGATGTCATCACACACACTCTACGCATGCGCTCCCTCTATCAAACTGGTAGTGAAAATAAGAGGATTTCATGCCTGAACAGGATCCCTAGTAAAGCAGCTGCCAAAAAAGCCAACACAGTTCTAGGCTGCATAAACAGAGGGATAGAATCAAGATCGTGTGAAGTGTTAATACCACTTTATAAGGCCTTGGTAAGGCCACACTTGGAATACGGCATCCAGTTTTGGTCGCCACAATGTAGAAAAGACATGGAGACTCTGGAAAGAGTGCAGAAAAGAGCAACAAAGAGGATGAGGGGACTGGAGACTAAAACATATGAAGAACGGTTGCAGGAACTGGGTAGGTCTAGTTTAATGAAAAGAAGGACCAGGGGAGATATGATAGCAGTGTTCCGATATCTCAGGGGGTGACACAAAGAAGAGGGAGTCAAACTATTCTCCAAAGCACCTGAGGGCAGAACAAGAAGCAATGGGTGGAAACTAATCAAGGAGAGAAGCAACTTAGAACTGCAGAGAAATTTTCTGACAGAACAATTAATCAGTGGAACAAAAGTTGCCTCCAGAGGTTGTGAATGCCCCAACACTGCAAGTCTTCAAGAAGATGTTGGATAGCCATTTGTCTGGAAAGGTATAGGGCTTTTTGCCTAGGCAGGGGGTTGGACTAGATGACCTCCAAGGTCCCTTCCAACTCTGCAATTGTAGTGTATAAAGAAACAGATTCCGTGTTTCTTAAGTGGCAACTTCCTCTGAGCTTGTAAGCATTTCTGCATCCATTCTGCAGGGATGGGAAATTTATTTTTGCATGCTTCTTCTTGTTGTTTTTTTTAAGGATCTAGCTTCAGCTGCCCTCCAGAAAAACAGCCTAGGACAGTCAGTTCTTTGAGAACAGCTCTGCTGTTTTTTTTTTAAACAATCTAATTAACCAAAATGCTCAGGTGTTTGGTCACTGTCAAAGGCTGGAGTTCAGCTTTGCCTTGTTCAATATGTTCATCCGAGATAACTCACAGCGTGACAATTGAGACTGACATTCACCTAAGAACACACAAAGGCATCTCTTTTTTTTGCTCTTCCAGATGCTGTGACAAGATATCAGGACTATACAAGAGAGGCAGGGGGAGGGAGACAGAGAGACAGACAGAGAGACAGAAAAACAACCACAACGTTCAAGGGCTGGACGCAAGAAGGAAACCCAAGTAAGTGAGCCTTACGTGGAAAAGGCATTGTTTTGCTTCTCACAACGGATCCCTTTGCAATTGTTTGGCTCTTCGGAGGCACTCGTCTCGTAATAGAAATAGAGCTGGTTGAGTCCATTGGCGAAAGCTAGCAGCACCAGGCAATAAATGAAGAGGAACTTGAGAATGTCTAGCAGCATTCGTCCCAGGGAGATCTGCAGGGGTCCCAGGTGAGAGTTTGCTGTAAACAGGGAGATGAGACGCAAGGAGCTTAAAATGTTTGAAATGGCAAAGAGGGCTTCTGCTATCAGGGTTGGGTGCCACATTTCCCATTCCTGTCTTGGACGGGAACCATTGTACTGCAAGAAATAATAGAGGGAGGGGAGGGAAAGGAACAGAGGTGAATGCTTGCAAGTCAACTCTTCTATTTTTCTTTTGTAAAAAGCTTTTTTATTTTTCCCTTTCAAATTCATTCTTAGATATACAGTACATTCTTAGGATTGCTGTTTAACATTTGTCTGTTCATCATAGCCTCTATATTCATTTTTATACACACACACACACACACACACACACACACACACATATAATATAGTTTGAGTCACTTTCTTGCCATCTTGTTTTGCAACAATCTTTCTCCTTCCATCTTCTTAACTTCCCTTCTCTACCATCTTCCTTCCTCCTCTCCTCTCCTTCTTTCTTCTTCCCCTCTCTTTCCCCTCTCCTCCTCCCTTCTCCTCTTTCTTACCCCCTCTCCTACTCTTATTTCTCCACCCTTCCTTTCTCTCCTTTACACTTTCTTCCTTTCCCTCCTCATCCCCTCTCCTTTCTGTTGTTGCCCTTGCTTATTTCTTTTCTTTGATGGGTTGTTGGTCAACTGGCTTGCAAGTCAACTCTTGAAGGCACATTATTTCATGTCGTTAAAGCATTCTGCTCATTCTCTCTCTCTCTCTCTCTCTCTCTCTCTCTCTCACACACACACACACACACACACACACACACACACAAAAGTGCATACAAGCATGTAGACTAGACAAATTACATTTGCCCCCTCCCTCCAAGGCCTCCCCATAAAGGTAGTCCTACACTTACAGGAGTTTGTTTAGTGTCTGTTCAAAGGTATAATAGCACTGGGGGGAAAAGTGACTTTTGATAATTTTTCACACTTATGACCATTGTAGCATGCCCAGGTTCGTGTGGTCAACCTTTGCCATCTTCTGACAAGCAAAGTTAATGGGGAAGCCACGTTCCCTTGGCAACAACTGCAGAAATTTTCTTAACCGTTGTGTCGTAAAATGGGGCAAAATTCACTTAACTGTCTCACTTAAGCCACAGAGATGTTGGGCTCAATTTTGGTCACAAGTCAAGGATTCTCAATGCATGGACACAGCAGACTAAAACAAGCATTATTCAGTGGTGGGTTTCAAATTTTTTAGAACCTACTCTATAGGTGTGGCCTATTTTGTGGGCGTGGCTTGGTAGTCATGTGACAGGGTGGGAGTGGCCACCTTTTAAAATGTGATGAAACTCATTTAACAATGCTCTTGCTTAGCAACCAAAATTTTGGACTCAATTGTGATGATAAATTCTTCCTTCCTTCCTTCCTTCCTTCCTTCCTTCCTTCCTTCCTTCCTTCCTTCCTTCCTTCCTTCCTTCCTTCCTTTCCTTTCCTTTCCTTTCCTTCCCATTGGGTCACTGGCAGCGGCGGGCCAGATTTACTTCCAGGTACGCCGGTGGAACCTCCTCTCACCGGTTCTCTAAATTTCACCAACCGGCTCTCGCGAGTAGGTGCGAGCCTGCAGAAACCCACCACTGGGGCATCCCTACCTTTCATTAGGGCACAATCCTGAGGACCAGGCTTGATAAATTATCCTGTGATTAAAGAACAAACCCAAGGAAGCCTCCTCCCATCATGAGGAGCGTGCATGAAATAGAAACTGCATCTTATTTCAAGCTCAGAACAAAACAGCCCCATCAAGATATCACTTTGGAACAATTAAGTTGGCTGGCTTCCACTGGAACAAATCTCACAACAGCTGAAGCATTTTCTTTCAACCTGAACCTCAAAACATCAGTTTTGAGCCCATCAAGTTTTGTTCTGAGCTCAGTGCACTTCAAAGGGCCAGGGTGATCTCAAAACATTGAGTTTGAAATAAAGTTGTCTCTGAATTTTGCTTGCCAAGAAAAGCATGTGGGGCACTCAGGAGGGAGAGCTTTGTCAAATATTCTCCAAAGGGAATTCAACATGGTTTTCTTTTTTTCAGATGGGATATGTCTCGTTCACAGTTGCAATAAATATTTAACATTGTCGTCTTTGGGAATAATTGAGAAATAAGTTATAGATTTTCCCTGGAAGGAAAAAAAAATCTACAAAATTGTACTTCTGCTCTGCACCAAAGCAACTTTTGGAAAAAACAAACATCTAAGATGAAATAATGCAATTTTTTTTTTGTTTCCTCCTTAATGAAACTATCTGTCAAACTATTCACAAAGACTGCATTACAATTACTATGAGTCTTCTCATCGTTCCTATCCTCCATCTCCTCCCCCTTACGACTGCAGGACTGTAACTTTGTTGTTTGTATCCTTACGATTTATATTGTTTCCTGATTGCTTATTTGTAGCCCATAACTATCATGAAGTGTTGTACCTTATGGTTCTTGATGAAAGTATCTTGTATTTTTATGTACACTGAGAGCATCTGCACCAAAGACCAATTCCTTATGTGTCCACTTGGCCAATAAAGAATTCTATTCTGTTCTGTTCTAGTCTATTCCCTATTCCATTCCATTCCATTCCATTCCATTCTATTCTATTCTATTCTATTCGCGCCAAAGACAAATTCCTTCTGTGTCCAATCACAATTGGCCAATAAAGAATTCTACTCTACTCTACTCTACTCTACTCTACTCTACTCTGTATGCACCAAAGACAAATTCCTTGTGTGTTCAATCACACTTGGCCAATAAAGAACTCTACTTTACTCTACTCTACTCTACTCTACTCTACTCTACTCTACTCTACTCTACTCTACTCTACTCTACTCTGTATGCACCAAAGACAAATTCCTTGTGTGTCCAATCACACTTGGCCAATAAAGAACTCTACTCTACTCTACTCTACTCTACTCTACTCTACTCTACTCTACTCTACTCTACTCTACTCTACTCTACTCTACTCTGTATGCACCAAAGACAAATTCCTTGTGTGTCCAATCACACTTGGACAATAAAGAACTCTACTCTACTCTACTCTACTCTACTCTACTCTACTCTACTCTACTCTACTCTACTCTACTCTACTCTACTCTACTCTATTCTGTATGCACCAAAGACAAATTCCTTGTGTGTCCAATCACACTTGGACAATAAAGAACTCTACTCTACTCTACTCTACTCTACTCTACTCTACTCTACTCTACTCTACTCTACTCTACTCTACTCTACTCTACTCTGTATGCACCAAAGACAAATTCCTTGTGTGTCCAATCACACTTGGCCAATAAAGAACTCTACTCTACTCTACTCTACTCTACTCTACTCTACTCTACTCTACTCTACTCTACTCTGTATGCACCAAAGACAAATTCCTTGTGTGTCCAATCACGCTTGGCCAATAAAAAATTCTATTGTATTCCTATTCCTATTCCTATTCCTATTCCTATTCCTATTCCTATTCCTACTCCTACTCCTACTCCTATTCCTATTCCATGCCATGCCATGCCATTCCATTCACCTGGGGAGTTTTGGAGAACAGTAGAACATCTTAGCTAAGACATATTACTCTGGACAATTCCAACACATCAACACCCATTGCCTTCAGAAGTTTTTGCGTGCTCCATCATTGGAGGTTTTTAAGAAGAGATCGGACAATCATTTGTCTGAGATGGTATAAGGTCTCCTGCCTTGTACCTTGATGATTTCTTGATTAGGCTGTTGTTTGAGCAGTAAGAATCCTTCCACCAACAGTGACAGGTCAAGCTGCTTATATATAAGAAGAGAACAAATTCTACTCCCTTCTAGCACTGATGAGGTTACCTAGTTGGGTAATGAAACATCAGTAAGGAAAGAACCATGCTCAGAGAGCATCAAGGACTCCACAATTCAATCCTGAACTACAACTATTCTCTTCTTTGAGAATGATAATGGCAGGGCTTACATGATGTGGTCCCAATGACTTTGCAACCATCTTCCTCCGAAGATTTATGTTTGGTTGTTGCCTAGCAAAACACTGCAGACATTTGATGTAAAGGAATCTTCCACTAAAGCTGAGCCAACAGATGGCAGTTCATTTCAAGAGAAAGCAAAATGGCTGCCATCAATATGGCTGGCTTCCCTGAGAAACTCTCTCTCTAAAAAAAGAAATAAATAAATTATTCCACTATAGAGCAGCGATGGTGAACCTGTAGCACGTTTGCCACAAGTGGCAAATGGAGCCCTCTCAGTTCCACTACACATGTGGATGTGCTTCCTGCCAGCCGGCTGAGAGACATGCGCATATGCCCGGGGGTTGTGGCATGACCCCTGCACCCTGTTTTTATTCCCAGGAGGCTTCAGGGAGGCCTGCTAGGTCCAAAATGGGATGTGGGGGATGCGGAGGGGAGCATGGCCCATCTGTGGTCCAAGGAGGCTTCAAGGAGGCCTGCTAGGCCCAAAATGAGGTGCAGGGGGTGCAGGCCTCCCACAGCCCATTTCTGGTCCCAGGAGGCTTCAGGGAGGCCTGCTAGGCCCAAAATGGGGTGTGGGGGGGGTGTCACATACCCTGGGGGAAGGGGGAGCCCAGGGGCATATTTGCATGTGCGGGGAAAAGGGGGAGAGCTTGGGGGTGCACGCGCATGCGCAGGGGCGTAACAGGCGTGTAGCAAGTGCATTGCATTATAGGTGTGGGCACGTGAGGACAAAAAGGTTAGCCGTCATTGCTCTAGAGCTATGGAGCAAACATTTTGGTAACTTTTTAAGGTCAGATAGTTTATCCCCCACCCTTGGGGGGAAATACAAATGGATTTGTTTTGCCTCTGACCAAGACATAAATTCAATTGTGTTTTTAGGAATGGAAAATACTTACACTTCTTTTTTAAAAAAATAAAAATAAAAAGTCATTCTTTTCCAGCACAGAGGATCTGAAATTGTGTACAAACCTATTTCTACATGATTTCTAATTGTTTCTGACAGGTCAGCCTGCTCTGTGCATCTGTGAACGTCATGGGCAGAACTTGATTTGTAGAAGGCCCTTAGAAAACTCACTTTTAACACTTCACTAGGTCTTCATCTGGAAGTTGCAAGAAGAGATTGAGAGGCTAAAATGAATGCCAGGAGGGCTCTAGGATACTCGATATGTCTTGTGGTCTGTGACAAATTTCTCCCCAATGTGCGTAGTTCCTGGTCAGTGTGTCTGAATGGGATTAAATCATTTTTCTACCCAGATTTTTTTTTGTTTTTGTTTTAGAGGGGGAGAAGGGAGAATAAAGTGAAGGACAAACTCTAATGAGCTCAATTTAATTAAAACATTTCAGTGACTCATCTTTCTCTTGTCCTGGGTAGTTTCTGGCTTTTTCTTGCCAAAATGCTCAAGGCAGCATTCCAAATCCTAATGAATGTCAAAGGGACCTGATGTCAGCCGTCCCAGGTAGATCTGAGAGAAAGACGGCCAGGTGAGCTAATTCAACTTTACTGTAAAGGTACATTAACGGAATCTTGTAAATCTGATAGTTACAAATCTCCCGCCATCTCTTTTACAGACTGAAAAGTTTCAGTCCTTTCTCAGAATCTCTGTCTGTTTGCTGTTGTCATCTATGCCAGAGGTGGGTTGCTCCTGGCTCGGCCCGTTTCGGCCGAACCGGTAATGGAATTCAGGCCTACTACACCCCCGAACCAATTCCCTCACTGCCACTGGGCTGCCACCATTTTGAATTTTAGCGACTGTGCATGCGCAGTTCACTGTAAATTGTTTTGTGCATGCGCAAAGAACAATTTACATTGAATAGTGCTCGTGGGCACAATCTGATGTGCGCGGTAGTAAAACCGGCAGCAGTCCACCCCTGGTCCATGCCTTTTCTTACCTGATTATTCTGTGCTGGCGCAGTGGTTAGAAGGCAGTATTGCAGGCTACTTCTGCTGATTGCTGGCTGCCAGCAGTTCAACATTTCAATCCTGACCGGCTCAAGATTGACTCAGCTTTCCATCCTTCCGAGGTCAGTCAAATGAAGACCCAGATTGTTGGGGGCAATGTGCTGACTCTATAAACTGCTTAGAGAGGGCTGTAAAGCACTGTGTGCAGTATATAAGTCCAACTGTTATTGCTATTGCTATTCCCTAAGCAGCATCTCTTCCTCCGTTTCTCAAGTCATTTCCAGACAACACCTCACCCGGACATCACTCATAAGGAGATGGACGTGCCTTCCTTGACTCAGCCATATGGCTTGTGCAGGGGTGAAATTCAACTTACTACAGTTCTGTGGACGTGCCTTGGTGAGTGTGGTGTGCATTGATGAGCGTGTTTTGGTGGGTGTGGCAGGGGAAGGATACTGCAAAATCCCCATTCCCTCCCCACTCCAGGGAAAGGATACTGCAAAATCTCCATTCCCTCCCCACTCCAGGGGAAGGATACTGCAAAATCTTTATTCCCTCCCCACTCCAGGGGAAGGACACTGCAAAATCCCCATTCTCACCCTACTCCAGGGGAAGGATACTGCAAAATCTCCATTCCCTCCCCACTCCAGGGAAAGGATACTGCAAAATCTCCATTCCCTCCCCACTCCAGGGGAAGGATACTGTAAAATCTCCATTCCCTCCCCACTCAAGGGGAAGGATACTGTAAAATCTCCATTCCCTCCCCACTCCAGGGGAAGGACACTGCAAAATCCCCATTCTCACCCTACTCCAGGGGAAGGATACTGCAAAATCTCAATTCCCATCTTATCCTGGGGCGAGCCAAAAGTGGCATTTGCCAGTTCTCTGAACTACTCAAAATTTCCGCTACTGGTTCTCTGAACTACTCAAAATTTCCGCTACTGGTTCTCTGAACTACTCAAAATTTCTGCCACTGGTTCTCTGAACTACTCAAAATTTCTACTACTGGTTCTCTGAACTACTCAAAATTTCCACTACTGGTTCTCTGAACTACTCAAAATTTCCACCACTGGTTCTCTGAACTACTCAAAATTTCCGCCACTGGTTCTCTGAACTACTCAAAATTTCCACTACTGGTTCTCTGAACTACTCAAAATTTCTGCTACCAGTTCCCTCAACTACTCAAAATTTCCACTACCGGTTCTTCAGAACCTGTCAAAACTTGCTGGATTTCCCCCTTGGGCTTGTGGATGCATTCCTCATTTGCAGGTAATGCATGAACCAATTGATCTTATTTGAATTGCTGTGAACGGTTGTTGGGATAATTGAAATTTCAAATACATAGAATAAAACTGATTTCAATAAAAGAACTTTTGATCTCGTTGTCCACAGATCACTGCATGGTAGAATATTTAGCAGAAGTTAGCAATGGTATGTGAGGAAAGACTTCTGGTTCTCAGAAGTGACATTGTGTGAATTATGAAAACTTTTTTTTCCCTGATGTCAAAATATTTCAACCTCAGGACATCCGTGCTATTCTTCAAACGGTTCATTCTGAGTACGCTGGAAGAGTTCCAGGGGTTAAAAAGAGCTGTTCCAAGCTGCATTCTGAAATCAGAATAGTTCATTTCAAGGCCAGATCACTCTGTTACTTTCCGAATGATCGATGCCAAGGTTGGGACACTTCTACTTTGAAACATGGTGCCTACCTTTAGACACCACTGAAATTTGATTTCTGCTTACAGAAGGTACAAAATATTTTCAATGTCCAAGAAAGAGCATTTAAGAATGTTTTGCTGAGCTATACTGAATAGCTAGGCACACCTAGAGCTGTGTGGCTAGGACTTATTTCTGGAGCTAAGCAAGAAATGAAAAAATAGAAGCCATTGAAAAGATCCCTAGAGACATCAAAATCCCAAGAATGGAATGGAATGGAAGGGAAGGGAAGGGAAGGGAAGGGAAGGGAAGAGAAGAGAAGAGAAGAGAAGAGAAGAGAAGAGAAGAGAAGAGAAGAGAAGAGAAGAGAAGAGAAGAGAAGAACTGTTGGAAGGGACCTTGGAAGTCTTCTAGTCCAACCCCCTGCTCAGGCAGGAAACCCTACATCACTTCAGAGAAATGGTTATCCAACATCTTCTTGAAAACATCCAGTGTTGGAGCATTCACAACTTCTGGAGGCAAGCTGTTCCACTGATTAATTGTTCTAACTGTCAGGAAATCTCTCCTCAGTTCTAAGTTTATTTTTATTTTTTTATTTTATTCAATTTATATCCCGCCCTTCTCCGAGAGGACCCAGTTGCTTCTCTCCTTGATGAGTTTCCACCCATTGCTTCTTGTCCTACCCTCAGATACTTTGGAGAATAGCTTGATTCCCTCTTCTTTGTGGCAGCCCTTGAGATATCAATACCACTGCTATTATATCTCCCCTAGTCCTTCTTTCTATTAAACTAGACGTACCCAGTTTCTGCAACTGTTCTTCATATGTTTTAGTCTCCTAATGTTGTTGCTCTTCTCTGCACCCTTTCTAGAATTGCCACATCTTTTTTACATCATGGCAGCCAAAACTGGATGCGGAATTCCAAGGGTGGCCTTACCAAGGCCTTATAAAGTGGTATTAACACTTCACGTGATCTTGATTCTATCCCTCTATTTATGCAGCCTAGAACTGTGTTGGCTTTTCTGGCAGCTGCTGCACACAGCCAGCTCCTATTTAAAACCTGTAAAATATGTATAAGCTAAGAAGTTATACATATTCTAATAATTATAATTAGAATCAGACTGGGAGTAGGGGAAGCAAACCAAATCAGAAAAGCTTCAGAGTAGGCTAAAATATAATAATGTTAATTTTGTATGGAGCATCCTTCAGGAGAGCTCTCACTCAGGAGCAGAAAATTCCAATAGCTGGAGGCCAACTTTGGAGAAAGTCCTGTTAGAAATGATATAACTGCTATTTTCTCCTGGTTTCAATTCTTGCCCAGGAAAAAGTCTCCAAGCGAAAGACAAATGCAATTAAAAGCATTTATCACTGCAAGTACATGTTTTCTCAGTTTGGTCACCAGCTGGGGGGGAATGTAATCCTGAGTGGCAGGAGGAAGGAGCTTTTTCTCAGAGGGTAAAGAGACAGCAGGAGCTTGGAATATCCGGTAGGCAGGAAGAAGGCAAAGGCGGATCCTTCCTAGCCATTCAGAGAGTATGTCTATTCAGATAGTTGCTTTAGTCTGGCAAGATTCTGTCTGTATAAACAACATTAGGAAGCAACTCAGGAATAACAACATAACGAAACAACTCAGGAATAGCTCCATGTGTCTTGCCTGGTTCTTGATCCTGACACTAGCAGTGGTAACCATCAGATAGAAAGACAATTTAATCAAATTCTCCTTTTTTCCATTGCTATTCATTAGTGAGAGTGGGTCTCTCTAAGACTGGCAAAAACCCAATATTTTAAGAATTTGTGCACAAAAGTGGACTTAGAGCTTTCATTCTGCTACCCCACCCACCCTCTCTGTTCTTTCTTTGAAAAATGTGCCTTGGTAAGGCCACACTTGGAATACTGCATACAGTTTTGGTCGCCACAATGTAGAAAAGACGTGGAGACTCTGGAAAGAGTGCAGAGAAGAGCAACCAAGATGATTAGGGGACTGGAGACTAAAACATATGAAGAACGGTTGCAGGAGCTGGGTATGTCTAGTTTGATGAAGAGAAGGACCAGGGGAGACATGATAGCAGTGTTCCGATATCTCAGAGGGTGCCACAAAGAAGAGGGAGTCAAACTATTCTCCAAGGCACCCGGGGGCAGGACAAGAAGCAATGGGTGGAAACTAATCAAGGAGAGAAGCAACTTAGAACTAAGGAGAAATTTCCTGACAGTTAGAACAATTAACCTCTGGAACAGCTTGCCTCCAGAAGTTGTGAATGCCCCAACTCTGGAAGTCTTTAAGAAGATGTTAGATAGCCATTTGTCTGAAATGGTATAAGGTTCCTGCCCACGCAGGGAGTTGGACTAGAAGACCTACAAGGTCCCTTCCAACTCTGCTATTGTATTGTATTGTAAATGCCTGAAATACCCACCACCATCAACTAAGTCTTGCTGGCTGAGGAATTCTGGCAGTTGAAATCCTCAAGTCTTAAAGTTGCCAAGTTTGGAGATCCCTGGTCTAGACCAGTGGTAGTCAACCTGGTCCCTACCGCCCACTAGTGGGCATTCCAGCTTTCATGGTGGGCAGTAGAGGTTTTGTCCAATACTGAAGCATTTTCCTTTTTTAAATTTAATTGACTTCTGTACTTTATAAATCACCATTACTGTGGAACCGGTGGGCGGTTAGAAAATTCTACTACTAACAGAGATACAAAAGTGGGCGGTAGGTATAAAAAGGTTGACTACCCCTGATCTAGACAAAACACAAACTTTCTAAAGTTGAAAATAGGATATCCTTGGAGACTTCAATCAGATGTCCATGATGATGGAACAATTGGACCTTCATCATGGTACTTAGACTTTGGAACAGAGGTGGTATTCAGCAGGTTCTGACCAGTTCTGGAGAACTGGCAGCATAAATTTTGAATAGTTCAGAGAACTAGTAAATACTACCTCTGACTGGCCCTGCCCCCATCTATTCTCTGCCTCCCAAGTCACTTCAGTTACTAGAATCCATCTAATTACTGGAATATAGTTGCAAGCTAATATCTGCATTGCCCTGAATGTTGGGATGCATGATTTTAGCTCAACTGATTTGTACAAAAATGAGAAACGTGTGTTAGGTGAGCTTATGCAATACGTTATATTACGGCAAATAGCTCCTCCCCAAAATTAATTCTAGGACACAAAACATCTATGTTAAAAGAAATCAACAGGGAAAATGTAGATTTTTGTGCTCAGCTCTCTCTCTTTTTAAATTCAAACTGATGCTGAAACAATCGGGGGGAAAGGGAAGGTTGAAGGAAAATGAGAAATTCAATTCAATTGGATTAAATACGGTTTGCTGAATCAGTCACAAATAGGTGGGTTCATACTGTGCACTAAGCCAAAAGCCTTTACTTGGTAGCATCCTAGGAGAAAGGACTAGAGAAAGTTGAGCAAAAAAAACAACAACACAACTACACCCATTTCTCCAACCCAATATTGTCCATGAGAGCAATTCAGTGCTTCAATTTAGAATGGAATAGAATGGAATAGAAAAGAATAACAGAGTTGGAAGGAACTTTGGAGGTTTTCTAGTCCAACTCCCTGATTAGGCAGGAAACTCTAGCCTCTAGTTCCCTGATCCTCTTTGTGGCTCTTCTCTGCACTCTTTCTAGAGTCTCAACATCTGTTTACATTCTGACGACCAAAACTGGATGCCTTGACCTTACCAAGGCCTTATAAAGTAGTATTGGTAAGGCTGCACTTGGAATACTGCATGGTAAAATGGTCATCTCTGCATGCTGGTTGTATACGGAAATTGGTGACAGAAATGAAGAATTAACAATATTTACAGGGGATTCTCTTATTTAGTTAAGGTGCTGATAGTCCAATTTAACCTTTGTAAAATCACGCTTTGAAAGTCCAGTTGCCTTTTGGAAGAGAAAAAAACCCACCTTTGGGACATCTATGGCCTGGATCAGGGGTCTCCAACCTTTGCAATTTTAAGTCTGAATGACTTCAGTTCCCAGACTTCTCCAGCCAGCAAAGCTGGCTGGAGAATTCTGGGAGCTGAAGTCCTTCAGACTTAAACTTGCAAAGGTTGGAGACCACTGACCTGGATGATAGAGAATCTTCATAGACATTCTCTGAATAAATGGTTCTAAGTCCAAGACTATCTTTCATGGAAGGGAAAGAATGACTTTGGCTAATCCCTGCTTACTTTAGTAATAACCACCCACTCCCAAAGTTTTGGAATACATTTTATAGGAAAGCAAGTTTGGCATTTATTCTATTATTTTTTTGGCACCAAAGATGCTTCCATGGTGTAATTTTTTTATTGCCTCTCACGTTGCAATGTGGTCTTCATTTAATTTTATTTCTGCTGATTTAGTTTCTCTGGTCCAGCTGCTTACCGTATATCGATTGTTCTTTCGCTGGCTGCTGTTCTCGGTTTCAGGCATGAGTTTTATATTCTTTTAAGCACTAAGTGTAAGCAGGCATCCAAACTCTTAAATAGCTACCCAGAGGAACAGCAACACAACACCTGAACTTGGTGCAAACCAAAGAGCCCAACTTTAAACAGCATTTATGGTCATGGTTTGTTTGAAGAACTGTTCCTAAACCAAGGTAATTCTTCTTCTTCCATGTCTACATAAAACTTTAAACTGCCAGTATAAAGTCAACTTTTTGACTTTGTGGTTAACCAAAAATAAGTCCATGGTAAAATACCATGCACATTTACTTCTCCATAGTAAAACTGTCCCAAAAACATTTTCTTATTCATTTTCTCTGCAAATAGCTTCCATTTTTCATCCTCTTCTTTTCCATTTGCCTTACAACAGATCTCTCTTTTCTTTTTGGATCTCTTTGAGCTTACTTTATGGCTCTGAGTTACCACTCAGTGCTGTCCCTGTTTTGTGCTATGCTTCCCTTGGGTTTTTTTTTTTTTTCAAAGGAAGCCAGGGAAACTAAGCAAACAGTAGAATACTTGAGAGATGACTGCACAATAAAAGACATTGCACTTACATACATCATAGGCACACACACACACACACACACTCCCTCTCTCACACACACACGTCTAAGAGCAAAGCTAAATGTCAGTGGGCTTAGGATTTTTCAGAAATTTCCTTCTGTCTTTTTGGAGGGGAAAAATGAATTCCAAAACAATTTCCTTGTCATTTAAGGGAAGAATTATAAAAAGAATATATTTTTTTTAAAAAAGTAACACAGGAGAAATCTACGCACTGCACTCATTAACGGTACCTTGACATAGGCGACAATTTTCAGAGAAATGGTTGCTAAGTAGAGAGAGTTCATCGCGAAATCCATCAGGTTCCACCAGTCATGCACGTATTCGTTAAAGCCGCCATCCCACATCTCTTTGATTTCGCCCCAAATAAAACCTGTGAAGTGGGGTGGGGGTGGGGGGGAGGGTCAAAAAACAACTTTCAATTGTCTTAAGCCACTGTTATTGGGCAGCATAGTAGAACACATTAGAAAAGTTAATTAAAACAGCAGAGAAACACCAGGTTTTTCCCCCTTAATTTATCATATTTTTCCGAGCATAAGATGCACATTTTTGCCCCCTAAAAGAGGGTGAAAATTTGGGTGTGTCTTATACACTGAATGTAGCCCCACCCACCCACCCGCCCCCGTCCTTTGACCTCTGCCTCCCAGCAATTTACCTCCTTGCAGTAAACGGGGGAAATGGGGCTTGCGGAGGTTGTAATAGTCTATAGCAATCCCTTCAGCCTGAAACAGCTGATGATCGGGAGGCCCCTGTTGAAATTGAAAGTGAAACTTCCTGCTTGTGAGGCAAATTGCTGGGAGGCAGAGGCAGATTTTTGTTTTCTTGTGCTAATCAGGTTGTTTGCTGCAAGGAGGTAATTCAATAACTATAAATGCCTATTGAGTGTTCAAATTATTAGACTTGTTTTTTTAAAGACTGCTTCATTATTGCTCTAGACAGCTTAACAAAATGAAGAAGCTTTTTAAAATAAATGCTTGATCTGAAGAGGCCCCGTGCTATTGTATCTTCTTTCAAATAGCAGAGAATAACTATACTTCCAGAAAGCACATCAATTTTAATAGCATGTGGACAAGTATAGTCTGAAATGTGACACTACAAACAGTGTATATCGTCTGTACTGTTTGCTGTTTGTTGCAAGGAGGCAAATTGCTGGGAGGCAGAGGCAGATATTTTCCGCTTGTTTTTCTCCCCAAAAACTAGGTTATACTTCAGAGCGTCTTATCCTTTGAAAAATACGGTATTTCTTTTATCAACTAGAATAAAACAGATAAACAGAAAACAAACATCCGATACTAACAATGAGAACATTTTTTTCTTGTGCACAGAAAACAACAACAATCCCGAATGTCAAATTTATCTAACATTGAACATTAAAAAATCCACCCTGGCTGGATGCTGAAAAGTAAATAAATAAACCCCTGATAGGTTCTTCCCCCATAATCATCTTGTCCATCTCCTCACTCAAGCAGGAGATCCTACACCATTTCTGACAGATGGCAGTCCACTCTCTTCTTGAAAGCTTCCAGTGATGAAGCTCCTACAACCTCCAAAGACAACTTCTGTTCCATTGGTTGATTGTTCTCACTGTCAGAAAGTTCCTCCTTATTTCTAAGTTGAATCTCTCCTTGGTCAGTTTCCATCCATTATTCCTTGTCTGACCTTCAAGTACCTTGGGAAATAGATTCCCTCCCCCTCCTCTCTGTGGCAGCCCCTCAAATATTGGAAGACTGCTATCATGTCTCCCCGGGTCCTTCTCTTCACTAGACTAGCCATGCCCAGTTCCTGTAACATTTCTTCATATGTTTTAGTCTCCAGTTCCCTAATCATCCTGGTTGCTCTTCTCTGCACTCTTTCTAGGGTCTTAACATCTTTTTTATAGTGTGGTGACCAAAACTGGATGCGGTACTCTAGGTGTGATCTTACTAAAGATTAATAGAGTAGTATTAGTACCTCACATGATCTTGATTGAATCCCTGTGTTAATGCAATTTATTGCACTGGCTTTTTTAATAATAATAATAATAATAATAATTTTATTTGTATACCGCATCCTCTCCCCAAGGGGACTCGGAGCGGTGCACAGGGAAAGATTAAAATACTATAAAAATACATAAATAGAATAAATAAGTAAAAAATAAATTAAACTAAGATTATCCCTGCGCTAAAATCCCCAAATAATTAGCTAAAATCCCCTAACACCCTATTAGGCAAAGACTAACCTAGGCCGGCCAAGCAGAAAAAGTGTGTTTTAGGTTTTTGACGGAAGGAGCGGAGGTCCGTAGATGTTCTGATTTCGGGGGGAAGGTCGTTCCAGAAGGCTGGGCCCGCCACAGAGAAGGCCCTTCCCCTGGGCGTCGCCCGCTGACATAGTCTAGTGGACGGCACCCGGAGAAGTCCCTCTCTGTGGGAGCGGATCGGCCATGAGGATGTGTGAGGCAGGATCCGTGCTGCCACTCACTCCTGCCTCATATTTAATTGGTTGTCCGCTAAGACTTTAAGATTCCTCTCACAGTTACTGTGAGATCTTTTGGGGTAGAAACTCATGAGTTATGGTTACAGTAAAAAAAATATCAGAATTGTTACTATAGCTACTGTCTTGCTATCAGCAGAGAAAGTGCTAGTATCTCAGGATATTACTACTACTTATGGGAGACCAACTACCAACAAAGAACAGGACAACCATTTGTCTAAAATGACATAGGGTCTCCTGCTTGAGCAGCAAGTGGACTAGAAGACGTCCAAGGTCCTTTTCAACTCGGTTATTCTGCTCAGTTCTAAAAAGAGTGTTGAAAAAGAGACTGGAGCTGTGAGATTATCCTCATCAACATCATCATCGTGAATGCTGCCTTATTCCTAAAGTAGATACAGAAAGCAGAAAAAAGATGAGAAAACTGGGTTGGAAACATATTTGGGTTGGAAACGGCTACAGGAGCTGGGTATGTCTAGTTTGATGAAGAGAAGGACCAGGGGAGACATGATAGCAGTGTTCCGATATCTCAGAGGGTGCCACAAAGAAGAGGGAGTCAAACTATTCTCCAAGGCACCTGGGGGCAGGACAAGAAGCAATGGGTGGAAACTAATCAAGGAGAGAAGCAACTTAGAACTAAGGAGAAATTTCCTGACAGTTAGAACAATTAACCTCTGGAACAGCTTGCCTCCAGAAGTTGTGAATGCCCCAACCCTGGAAGTCTTTAAAAAGATGTTAGATAGCCATTTGTCTGAAATGGTATAAGGTTCCTGCCCACGCAGGGGGTTGGACTAGAAGACCTACAAGGTCCCTTCCAACTCTGCTATTGTATTGTATTGTATTGTATTGTATTGTATTGTATTGTATTGTATTGTATTGTATTGTATTGTATTGTATATTGAATAAAGATGGTTAGCTAGTGTGCAAAGCATCACCTTTCTTTTATCCAAGTTCCATTGCAAAGCTACAATTTGAAAAAAAAATCCATTCAGTCCCTGAAAGAGCTGTCAAAATGAGGAACTACAGTTCATAATTTCACTGCATTTCCTTATTTAGAATCCCCTCACACATCCACTCTAAACTTCTCGTTCATTTTTAAAAAAAATAGATTCTATGAAAGTAAATCAAAAGGAAAAGGAATCATATTATTAGTTTAAAGATAACCAGAGGCTGTAAAAAAAAAAAGAGAAGGTTTGTCAGTGCAGAAGGAATCTTTGCCTTCATTCAGGATTGTCTTTAAAGGCAAAGGTTCCCCTCACACATATGTGCTAGACATTCCTGACTCTAGGGGGCGGTGCTCATCTCCGTTTCAAAGCCGAAGAGCCAGCGCTGTCCGAAGACGCCTCTATGGTCATGTGGCCGGCATGACTCAATGCCGTCTTAACGCATAGGCCCGTTGGGCATTTGCCCGGGGGCCCACGATCATAGGGGGCCCCCGGGCAAATGATTCTGCCTCTTCGCCACCCACCTGGCTGCTGCTTTTGGCGGGCAGGTTCCTCAGCAGAATCTTGCGCCTGTTGCTCAGCTCCCGCCTTGTGATCTGCAGCCGGCGGGCGATCTCCTCCGGGGAGAGAGCGCGGGGCTCCCCGCCCGCCCCCAGGTCAGGCTCCCCGGATCCCACCGATGCCGCCATATTGCCAGCCCAGAGGCGAACACGTTCTCCCTCTGCCAGGGCAGGGGAAGCCGGTGGGCGGGAGGGGAGCCAGGGCGGGCTGGTCGGAGCGGGAGGAGCAAGGAAAGCTCCGCAGCCGGCGGCGGCGGCAATGCCGTCTTAACGCATAGGCCCGTTGGGCATTTGCCCGGGGGCCCAACACTATTTCTATGCCCAGGGGCCCAAAATAGTGTAAAGACGGCTCTGGGCATGACTCAATGTCGAAGGCGCACGGAACACTGTTACCTTCCCACCAAAGGTGGTTCCTGTTTTTCTGCTTACATGTTTACATGCTTTCAAACTGCTAGATTGGCAGAAGCTGGGGAAAGTAATGGGAGCTCACTCCGTTGTGCGGCACTAGGGATTCAAACCGCCGAACTGCCGACCTTCTGATCAACAAGCTCAGCGTCTTAGCCATTGAGCCCCATGTACCTTATTAAGTATTTATGTTTTATCTTCTTCTTAAGCCACAGAATCACTGAGAGTGAATTGGGTGGCCATATAAACTTTCTTAAATAAATAAATAAAATTGATTTATGATGCTATTTTACAATTATTTTAATGAATGGTTCAGAAATACACTAAAATTAGAGGGAAATAGTGTGACATCACCATCTGCCAATTTGGCCTTCAGCTGGCTTTGATGACGCTACAAGCCAAAGGCAAGAAATATAAATATAACTATAAATGGAGATATAATTGTGTGAGTTGATGGCAGAGCAATGAATAAGGGCTACATGGTAAAAACAAAATGGCATATTTATCATAATGGTAACAATCTCTCTCCCTACAATTTCATAGCAAAACATGACAGTAGAAATCAACTCAGGATTTTAAGCTCATTTAGAGCTGACTATTGGAGGATATAAAGAATCAGATTGGTTGTCTTTTTCAAGAGGCAACTGGACTGTGACTTCCGTTCTCCACCGTTCAATCAGAACTGAAGAAACGTCTTGGATGAGAAGCGAAACGTCTTCAAGGAAAAACCAAAAAAGTCTAGTTGCCACATGAAAAGCATCTTTGGGACAACCATGACCTGGATGAGTGAGAATTTCCACAGACATTTATCTAGTTGCTAAGACATTGTTGCTAACGATAGCACATAACCAATCAATCAACCAACCAACCAATTTAGCCACTTTATGGTACTTTTAGGTTGTCTGCGGTTGCAATCGTCTCTTACTAAGTACTTTACATCCAGGAATATGCCCTGAAATATGACAAATTGGTATCCCTGGGATCCACGTCTGAGTTATAAGTTTGCTTAAGTTAACTGCAATGCAGCTTGAGTTCTGGGTTATGTAATATTACTTGACTTTGTGTAGCATAGCATTTATGACCCTGAGCTATGGATTCACAGATCTGAGGAGGTTTATCAGACATGAATTAGGAAGCCATGGATGAAATCTATAACTGTTCACCTCCTTCCCTTGCAGTTCTTTGATTGTGTGTTGATTTCCAGCATGATCCTTTGAACTGCAGTAAGTTGAAGCATTCTATTACATTAGAAAGGCATCACTTGGGCTTAACAGCCAGAGGGAAGAAAAGTCAAATCCTCGAGCTGAGATGGATTGCTATGGATTTCATAACAGATCTCTGGAGTTCTCTAGGAAGGAATATGAAAGGGATTTGCTGCTGTCTCCCAGGGTATTTTTTTTCTTGCTAACTTACAATTCAAGGATTTCTTGATAGTCTCCAATTCCTCTACTAACCAGATCGAACCCTGTTTAAATCTGTGATGGTTTATCTAACCTTGCAACATCAAGAGAGTTTACATAATACTAAGAAACAAGCCAAATCAGAAAAAAAAGTTTGCTACATATGTATTTGTTGTCAATTTGTTGGGAAATTGTGATTTTGCTTTTATTTTTGTTTACCACTCAGAGTCACAGTCTACAAGTTGGATGGTCACTCGTTCATTTAGCCAATTAAATGTATATATTTGCTGAACATTTGTTCATGTATAGCATTTCATCCACACGTCATGAACAAGAATAATATTCTACAGAGATGAGGAATCAGTCATCCTTTACATGTTATTTGATCTTCAGCTCAGTGAAGCTTCAGCCAACATGATCATTAGTGATGACACTTGTAATCCAGCACTGAAAACATTTCAGGTCCCTTCCTTTAGTGTAAACTGCAAGATAAGATATAGTAAGACATACTCATTTATCTGTAAGATTCCTGGATGGATATTACTAGATGTAATATCTTCCTTCACCATCTTAATCCTTGTAATTCAATCAAGAGTCCTCTAAATCAGATCCAAGGACATCTAACTCAATTGTGCTGTTTGTGTTTCACACATTATTCTGTCCAAAAAGCCTAAATAACCGGGCAGGAAAACTATAGTCATTCTATCTCGATAAAGATATAGTCTTTCTAGTTGTCCTTCCTATCTCTACATCTGTTTCCACAACTGGAGTTTGCATTATACTATTAAAGATGGGATGGGATGGGATGGGATGGGAGGAGAGGAGAGGAGAAAGGATGGGATGGGATGGGAATTCAGAGGTGATATTCAGCAGGTGTTGACCAGTTCTGGAGAACTGGTAGCAGAAATGTTGAGTAGTTTGGAGAACTGGTGAATACCACTTCTGACTGGACCGCCCCCATTTATTCTCTGCCTCCCGAGTCCCAGATGATCAGTAGGGAATGTTGATTGTGCAGTATCCTTCCCCTGAAGTGGGGAGGTAATTGAGATTTTGCAATATCCTTCCCCTGAAGTGGGGAGGGAATGGGGATTTTGCAGTATCCTTCCCCTGGAGTGGGGAGGGAATGGAGATTTTGCAGTATTCTTCCCCTGGAATGGGGAGGGAATGGGGATTTTGCAGTATCCTTCCCCTGGAGTGGGGAGGGAATGGGGATTTTGCAGTATCCTTCCCCTGGAGTGGGAGGGAATTAGGATTTTGCAGTATCCTTCCCCTGGAGTGGGGAGAGAATGGAGATTTTGCAGTATCCTTCCCCTGGAGTGGGGAGGGAATGGAGATTTTGCAGTATCCTTCCCCTGGAGTGGGGAGGGAATTAGGATTTTGCAGTATCCTTCCCCTGGAGTGGGGAGGGAATTAGGATTTTGCAGTATCCTTCCCCTGGAGTGGGGAGGGAATGGAGATTTTGCAGTATCCTTCCCCTGGAGTGGGGAGGGAATGGGGATTTTGCAGTATCCTTCCCCTGGAGTGGGGAGGGAATGGGGATTTTGGAGTATCCTTCCCCTGGAGTGGGGAGGGAATTAGGATTTTGCAGTATCCTTCCCCTGGAGTGGGGAGGGAATGGAGATTTTGCAGTATCCTTCCCCTGGAGTGGGGAGAGAATGGAGATTTTGCAGTATCCTTCCCCTGGAGTGGGGAGAGAATGAAGATTTTATAGTATCCTTCCCCTGCCACACCCACCAAGCCATGCCCCACTTACCAAGCCACACCCACAGAACCGGTAGTAAAAAAAAAATTGAATCCCTCCATTGGATGGCATTCCCAAAGGTGCTTTTTCAAGTGGCAAATGGATTCACTTTGGACTTTTAGTTCTCCAAAACTGAAGGAGCCTCTTGGATGAGATGCCAAATGCCTTCAAGGACCAACAAAGAAGGTCTGGTTGCCTCTTGAAAAAGTACTTTTGGGACAACCATGACCCGGATGACTGACACTCTCCATAGACAATGGGATGGCATATCCTTTCTACCGGTTTCAAAATGGCAGCAGAGAGTAAGGCTAAATGTGGAGAAGGAGGTAGGCTTTTTCCCATAGAAGACACAGCGGCTGTTGGTCCTGACATTGTCTAATTGGCCAAATCTATTTGCACGGAACAAAACAGCATCTCCATCCAAATTAATCTGTAAGCCCTTCCCGTTAACCCTCCAGGCCTTCGTTGATTTACCTAAAACCCATGGGAGGATCATCCATTCCACCACTGTAGGAGGAGGTCCTTGCATGTGTAGATCTGTCCTGACAATGTGCTGGGATGCGAGCAGCAGCATGAAGAGGAAGGTAAGGTAGGAGCCTGTGTGGCAGATAAACTTGATAAATGGCTTTTTAATGAACAATCCCAGCCTGCTCTTGGGTGCCATCAAATAAGCCACGGAAAGCACTGGAAACAGCAGTCCAATAGTGACACAGGTCAAAAGCTTGACTGCCCAATGCTTCCGCCGCCATCCGGGAAAGCCGTCGTACCAAAGCGTTGCTAGTAGTTGCTGGCAGTTGGGCTGAGCCACAAACTGGAGTGAGAGAGAGAGAGAGAGAGAAGGAAAGAAGGGGAGAAAAAAAAGGGAGAGGTGCAGATGAGTACAATTGCAACAAGCGAGAGCCATGACAATCGGAAGAACAAAATTAAGGATTTGCTGTATTTATCCTGGTGGAGAAGGAAGGGGGTTAATCTATGGTCCAGGAGAAATATGGCACACCCAATCGTTTTTGCAGCCTCCAGCCTATTTCTTCATTTAGCGCAAAGGTGGGGAACAATGTCCCCTTTTATGACCTATGGCAATGATGGCCAATCTTTTCAGCACTGAGTGCGTCAGGGCCACGCTCTGGAAAAGGCACACTTCCAGGTTCTAGCATTCATGCATGTCCAACAATCAGATGGCTGATGCACATACGTACACTGGTTTTTGGCACTGCTGTGTGTGCGAAGGACAGCTGATTGTCGCATGTGCATGCGCACCAGAAGCCTGGAAGACAAACAGGCAAGGCTGTGCATGCTGGGCGACATGGCTTCATGTGCCACTCTGAGCACGCGTGTCATAGGTTCGCCATCATGGGCCTATGGACTTTAACTCCCAGAATTCCTGAGCCATCCAGGTCCACAGGTCATAAAGGGGCTACCGTTCCCCATTCCTGATTTAGTGCGTGGCATATCATGCATGACCTAGCAATATGTATACTAACATTTCATCCTAGATTAGTGAAACACAATAAAATGTAAATGTTAGAAAGATCTATGCTTAAATACCAATGTCTAGGCCAGGGGTGGGCAAACTTTGCAACTTTAAGTCTGAAGTCTGGGAGAAGTCTGGGAGCTGAAGTCCTTCAGACTTACAGTAAAGTTGCAAAGTTTGCCCACCCCTGGTCTAGGCCATATAACTATTGATACACAGCATCGTTTATATTAAAAGAAATCAGTTTACAGCCGGTCAGGATGTGATCTACCATTTGAAGTGGGACCCTGCAGTCACACCAAGGGGAGAATGCTATACCCCATTTATAGAGTCCTGGCAGATTCCGTGTGAAGTGCAGATCCTATTCAGGGTTGCCCATTGCTGACGTGGCAGATCAATTTATTTATTTATTTATTTATTTAGACTTATAAACCGCAGCCTATCTCCCCGAAGGGACTCAGGGCGGTGCACAGGAAGTTAAAACAATTAGAAATATAAATACATATACATAACCATACCGAACATATTACAATAAAAACTAATTAAATTTGATAAGTCCTGTGCTAAAAATTTAATAAAATCCCCTAATTAAAACCTCACCTAATTTAACACAGCCTGTATACAATGGGTCCAAAGGCTAGGCTAAGCCGGCTAGATGGAAAAGGTGTGTCTTTAACCGCTGGCGGAAGAGATGGAGGTCCGAGATGGTCCGGAGTTCGGGAGGAAGGTCGTTCCAGAGGGCTGGGCCCGCCACAGAGAAGGCCCTTCCCCTGGGGGTCGCCAACCAGCATTGCCCGGCCGACGGCACCCGGAGAAGGCCCAAAGCCTGGCACCTTTTTTTGTGGGGTCATTTATATGTCCGATCGTTACAGTATGTGACACCCACCTCTGTACTGTATCCAGTTTTGTCACCACAAAATAAAAAACATGTTGAGACTCTTCAAAGAGTGCAGACAAGAACAAGGAAGATGATGCGGGGTGGGTAAAATGTATGTAAAACATTTGCAGGAATTGGGTATGCCTAGTCTAGGCATATACATGGGACGCGGTAGCTCAGTGGCTAAGATGCTGAGCTTGTCGATCAGAAAGGTTGGTTCGAATCCCTAGTGCCGCATAACGGAGTGAGCTCCCATGACTTGTCTCAGCTTCTGCCAACCTAGCAGTTTCAAAGCACGTAAAAAATGCAAGTAGAAAAATAGGAATCACTTTGGTGGGAAGGTAACAGCGTTCCGTGCGCCTTTGGTGTTTAGTCATGCCGGCCACATGACCACGGAGATGTCTTCGGACAGTGCTGGCTCTTCGGCTTTGAAACGGAGATGAGCAGCACCCCCTAGAGTCAGGAACAACTAGCAAATATGTGCAAGGAGAACCTTTACCTTTACCTAGTCTAGTGAAAAGATGGACTAAGGGAGACATGATAGCAGTCTTCCAATATTTATGGGGCTGCCACAAAGAAGAGGGAGTCAAGCTATTCTCCAAAGCTCCTGAAGTCAGGACAAAAAGCAATGAATGGGAACTAATCCAAGAGAGAAGCAACCTAGAACTAAGGGGAAAAAATCCTGACAGTTAGAACAATTAATCAGTGCAACAACTTGCCTCCAGAAGTTGTAGGTACTCCAACACTGGAAGGTTTTTAAGAAGACATTGGACAACCATTTCTCTGTTTTCCTGCTTGAGCAAGGGGTTGAACTAGAAGGCCTCCAAGGTCCCTTCCAACTCTGTTATTTTGTTATTCATTAATACCATCCTACTCTCAGTCCAGTCCCATGAGTAAGAACTATGGGATAGTAGGCAGAACGTGCCATTCATTTTTCTCCTACAATTTCAGCTGTGTCTGTGCGCAATGAAACGATTTCATTTTGCAAATCTGCCGCTGCTATTAAAAATTAAGAGAGCTCCTATTTCCTTCAAGAGGTTCTTTCAAGAGGAGAAAGAGATGGAAAGGGGAAGGGAGCACAATTCCATTAAAGAGAAGGAGGAGGAGGAGGAGGAGGAGGAGGAGGAGGAGGAGGAGGAGGAGGAGGAGGAGGAGGGGGAAAAAGAACTCAATTTGAAATAGGATCTTCTAATCAAGGTCGCCTTGTAGCTGGCAGGAGAGAGGGAATTGATGGACTGTTAATTTCCATCCTGAATCTAATTGTGAATCAGGCAGAAGGCCTTGTCTGCAAATGTTTTTTGTCTGCAATTCCTAAAACCCTGTTTTGCTTTAGCCAAAGGCAACAAGCAGAAGAGCAGAAGGTCAGCAAAATTATGCATTTACCAAGAGTTAGTTAAGTTTTCTATCTGGTACCCTGCAGCCCAGAAAATTTCCCAGAATAGTTAATCTACCAGGAACTGGGATTAGGAAGAAAAAGAAAATATAACTCAGGCATGATTGCTTAGAATTTTGTGATATCTGCTTATGGTAAGGTAAAGATAAATGTTTCCCCACACATGTGTGCTAGTCATTCCCGACTTTAGGGAGCAGTGCTCATCTCCGTTTCAAAGCCGAAGAGCCAACGCTGTCTGAAGATGTCTCCTTGGTCATGTGACTGGCATGACTAAATGCTGAAGGTGCACGGAATGCTGTTACCTTCCCACCAATGGTGGTTGCTAGTTTTCTACTTGCATATTTTATGTGCCTTCGAACTGCTAGGTTGGCAGAAGCTGGGACAAGTAACGGGAGCTCACTCCGTTACGCGGCGCTAGGGATTTGAACTGCCGAACTAACGACCTTCTGATCGACAAGCTCTATTTTCCATAAAAAATGTTTTACAAGCTATTTGTAAATAGGTTTCTCTTTATTTAGATGATAGCAACAGCACTTAGACATTTCTTTTATTCTTTACCGTTAACAAAATAAAAGTTGGACATGGTGGAACCATCCTGGCATTATCTCCGCCACATAAAACTCAAAAAAGATAGTGTAAATCTGGGTGCATCTTATACACTGAATACAGCATTTTTTGCCTCCTGAAACAGCATCCCCTTTGCAAAAATAGCTGTGCATAGCCTTTGAGAGGCTTCCAGAGGCCTCCTGGGGGTTGGCAAGGATAGAAATCAGTGAAAAACCGATTGTTTTTTGCTCATTTTTGCCCCCCCACCAGCCCCCAGGAGCACTCTATAAGCCTCCTAAGGGCTTTTCATTCGCGAAAAACGGGCAGTTTTTGGGGAGGTTTGCAGAGTGCAAAAAAAAAAATAATATTGTCTCTTCAAAACCTTGGTGCATCTTATATTCCAATGCATCTTATACGCCGAAAAATACGGTATATATAATAGGTAAGGTTTATTTTTTGCAGTTTCTTGACGGTTTGTATTCTTTTTATTTAGGACACGAGTGAGGAGTGTCATTAAGATAATACAAAGGAATGGAAACAATGAATCCCCTTGAAAAATTACATTTCCAAATTGCCAACTTTTTGTACTATTTTCCATAAAAAAATGTTTTACAAGCTATTTGTAAATAGGTTTCTCTTTATTTGCATGATGGCAATAGCACTTCGACTTAATATACCCTGCTCCATACTGCTTTACAGCCCTCATTGAGCAATTTACAGAGTCAGCCCATTGCCCCCTCACAATCTGGGTCCTCATTTTACCCACCTTGAAATTCTTGGAAATGTGAGGAGTTAGCCCGCTACACCACATTCTAACCTCTGTGCCACCTTGGTTTCTTGTCTCCCTTCTGAATTTCAGCAGCTGCCTTTTAATTCAGGTGCGAGTTATCTGCTTGAACATTGAACACTGTTTGGCTTTTATTATTAAAAATATTTAACCAGTTATTATCCATGCTTCAGCCGATCCAATGTATAATCTCTAATTAAACCATGTAACCAGCCTTCCACAATGAATACTCAGAGGCTAAATGCAATCCACCAGTTATTATCCTACTTTATTTGATTTTTGAATCATTTTTATGCTATGACTGTATCATCCGTTTTACTGAGGCAATGTACTTCTCAATATTTGATTTATTTTGCATTTTTATTATGTTCTTTTGAGTTATCTAAAAGTACAATGTTTCATTTTTATTACAGCAAGTATCTACTTTTGCAGTATTTCTCAGCAATACTGTATAAAGCAAATGATTATTTAAAACTGCAGGTTTTGCCCAAATTGCTTTCTCCTTTCTCCATGTAATTCATTTTTCTTGGACATAACTATTTCATTGTTTTAATTCTTCTATTATCTTACTGCCAAGTATAGAGCTGTCCTATAAGCTTTCCTTGATCTTTGAAGCTCTTTTCAAGGGTGTGGGGAGAAGAGCTGGAGACCTAGAGCTTAGAGCAACACAATCTCAGCCAATCAGTAAATGTAAATGTAAATGCATTTTAGAATTTTAATGGGAATATTTTAGCACAGGTTCTTAGTTTAATTCATTTTAGATATTATTATTATTATTGTATTTATTGTTATTTATTGCTGATTTTTAATTCTCTGTGCACCGCCCTGAGTCCATCTCTATGGAGAAGGAGCGGTTATATAAATCAAATAAATAAATAAATAAATAAATCGAATAAATAAATAAATAAACAAACAAACTGTGGGGTTCTTAGTCTTCTCTGAGCTTAGTTTTTTTCTTACAGATGTTTCATTACTCAACTAGACGACATCATCAGTATTAGAAAGAAGAGGCGTTTCTGGGAGCAGGAAAAGAGGAAAGAAAAGGAGAAAAACTGGGGGGTCTTGGGGAGTCTTGAGGACAGGAGGAGGAGGACATGAAGGAGAGGAGAGACAAGGGGAAGGAAGAGAAGGACATGAAGGGGAAGAGAGACAAAGAGGAGGAGGGGAAGAAGGAGGAAGAGAAGGACATGAAGGAGAAGAGAGACAAAGAGGAGGAAGAGGAAATGAAGGAGAAGAGAGACAAGGGGAAGGAAGAGAAGGACATGAAGGAGAAGAGAGACAAAGAGGAGGAGGGGAAGAAGGAGGAAGAGAAGAACATGAAGGAGAAGAGAGACAAAGAGGAGGAGGGGAAGAAGGAGGAAGAGAAGGACATGAAGGAGAAGAGAGACAAAGAGAAGGAGGAGGAAATGAAGGAGAAGAGAGACAAGGGGAAGGAAGAGAAGGACATGAAGGAGAAGAGAGACAAAGAGGAGGAGGGGAAGAAGGAGGAAGAGACGGACATGAAAGCGAAGGAGAAGAGAGAGGAGAAGGAGAGGAGCAGGAGGAGTCAATGAAGTAGGACATGAAGAAGGAGGGGAAGAGAGATGAGGAGGAAGAAGAAGAGGAGACGGAGATGAAGGAGAAGGCAGAGGAGAAGACTGAATCAATTTACTGAAATAAATTGGGATTGTAATCTTCATTGAAGCAGGGATTGTAATCTGCCATATTCTTCTGGCATGGATTGATAGAAAGAGACATTTTTGACTTTCTACTTTAGGGATGAGAACGAGGGAGCACAAAGTGTCAAAAGCACCAAGAAGATTAAGATTCTTGCTGTGACCACAGTTTATGCTATCATAAATATAACGCAGCAGCAACAACAGAAATGAAAAACCTGTCTAACAGTGTACAGTTCAATGTTTAAAAAACACTTTCTGTATTTGTAGGACTTAGTCCACTCTGATGCTTTTTTTCTTGTTTTAATAGTTTAAAAATTTTATAAAGAAACGCCAGTTTATTTGTTTTCCTAACACAATTTGCACACAACTTTCCTAATATATGTAAAGTCTATAGATATCACCTGAAACTGTTTTTAATGCAAATTTTCCTGATCCTTCCTCATAGACATGCTGTGGCCTAGAGGTGGAGCTCTTGCCTCGCAAGTAGAAGGTTGTGAGTTTGATCCTAGGTAGGGGCAGACGTAGGGTCTCCTGGTTGCACTAGATCAGCGATGGCGAACCTTTTTTTGGCTCGCTTGCCATAAGTGGGGGAGTGCAGGGGGGTTGTGCACAGGCGTGCCACACCCATAATGCAATGCGCGAACCCCCCCAGTGTGCATGCATGCACTACAGGCGTGACCCCCCCCCCCATTTTTGGCATGCTCTTTTCGTTCTCCCCAGGCTCCAGAGGCTTTATAGGAGCCTGGAGAGGGCGAAAACAGCCTCCCCCCTCCCGGAGGCCCTCCGGAGGCTTCAGCGACCTTCAGGAGGCTTCCCTGAAGCCTCCGGAGCACTCAAAATGAAGCGCCGCCGAAACCGGAAGTGACGTCCAATTTGCTTGGAGCATCATTTTGAGTGGTTCGAAGGCTTCAGCGACCTTCAGGAGGCTTCCCTGAAGCCTCCGGAGCACTCAAAATGAAGCGCCGCCGAAACCGGAAGTGACGTCCAATTTGCTTGGAGCATCATTTTGAGTGGTTCGAAGGCTTCAGGGAAGCCTCCTGAAGGTCGCTGAAGCCTTCGAACCACTCAAAATGATGCTCCAAGCAAATCGGACGTCACTTCCGGTATCGGCAGCGCGTCATTTTGAGTGCTCCAGAGGCTTCAGGAAAGTTCATGAAGCCTCTGGAGGGCCTCCAGGGGGGGCGGGGAGGCTCTTTTCGCCCTCCCCAGGCTCTTATAAAGCCTCTGGAGTCTGGGGAGGGTGAAAAAAGCATGCAAAAAAAGGGTGAATTCAGTTGACAGGGCATCGCGTTGCGTGCCCTGACAAATGGCTCCGCGAGCTGCCTGTGGCAGGCGTGCCATAGGTTCGCCATCCCTGGACTAGATGATCTGCAAGGTCCCTTCCAACTCTCTTAATCTGTATACGTTTGCCTAGTGCATGCTTTTTAAATATATAGATACATTGCTGCTACTCTTTTTTTTCAAAACCAAGAAGAACAAACAAGCTGACCCATTTTGAATGCCACTTGCAAAAATATTTTATTTTATATTTGTAGGTTCTCCTCTTGCAAACAAATGTAGCATATGTGGTTGCATGCCCTGCCAAAATAGAGATTGTGGCAGAGTCAACTTGAAACCGATCTTACAAATTAGATTTTGTGTGTCAAAAATGTAATCAGTCAGTAGTGGGATTCAAAAATTTTTACTACTGGTTCTGTGGGCATGCATTGGTGGGCATGGCATGGCTTGGTGGGCATGGCATGGTGGGCATGGCAGGGGAAGGATACTGCAAAATCCCCATTTCCTCCCAATCAGCTGGGACTCAGGAGGCAGAGAATAGATGGGGGCGAGGCCAGCCAGAGGTGGCATTTGCAGATTCTCCCAACTACTCAAAATTTCCGCTACCCTCCAGAACTGCTCAGAACTGGCTGAATCCCACCTCTATAGTCAGTGCAAGAAAAATAAATTTACTATGGCAGAGGTTTTTGTGTACTTCGATATATCTATCAGCTGTCTGAAGTGTTAGGCTGATTTACAAGTGTAAAAAATGTAGAACATTTGGTGGGTGGCATTAGTGATTTATTTTTTAGATTTTTTTTAAAATCCCGCCTTTTTTAATTTTATAAATAACTCACGGAAGGAATGGAACTGAGAACGGCTGGAAGGAAATTAATATTGAAAGCAGAGCTAGTCATGATCATCTTCTGAAGTTACAGTCATTCACAAAACAGTTGCTGGGTAAAGACATCTGTGTGTTGGTGAGCCAACTGACTCACGAAAGTGTATTCAGTCCACACACTGGCAAGTTATGATGAACAGGAACCTGAACGGTCTTACAAGGAAATGTTAAGTTTTCATCTCTTTGAGAACAGCCAGTACTAGGTTCCAGTTTTCTTTCAATCTTGCATTCTGTTGTGCCCAGCAGAGCTGGCAGCAGCGTCAGACAGTGAGGAGGGTTGGGGAGGAACATGGGCCAGTCCTGGAGTCTGGGAAAGACTCGGACGAAGGCTCTGCGTCGGAGGCAGAGAGGGGGCCAAGGCCATCTTGGAGTTATTTGCTGCCTCTGGAGCCTCCAGAGTCTGACATCAGTGAGGCAGAAGAACAGCAGGAACCTGTTCCCAGTGAGCGCATGCGCAGAGCTGCCAGAAGGCAAGAACAATTGGGAAAACAGGGTCGACTTGGGAGTAAGGCTTGGAGATGATTGGCCCCTCCCATCTATCTATATAAATAAAAATGTAATAAGAGTTTGTTCAAAACTGCTAATCTCCAAAACTACTGCACCGATCGCTTCCAAATTTTCACACAACATTCCTTTGAAATACGGCACCAATGATATATATATATAGAGAGAGAGAGAGAGATTGTGTAGATGTCACACCTGTGCCAGGTACACGCAACAGAAATGTAAAAGGTAGGTAGAAGGATACAGAGAGAGCAGTGGGCCACAGGTATTATGTCATCCTTTATGACATAAAATACTCTGTCCATAGAGATAGAGAAAGGGAGGGAGGAATGCAGTAGGTAGGTAGGTAGAGGGATAGAGAAAGAGGAGGGAAATATGGTAGGTAGGTAGGTAGGTAGGTAGGTAGGTAGAGGGAGCGAGGGAGAAATACAGTAGGTAGGTAGTTGTGTGTACGTGTTTGGGTGTGCAGGTGTAGATCTACACACAGATCGGTTGGCCATTTAACCAGACTGGGCCACAGCTACGCATGGCCGGGAACGGTTAGTAAGACATAAAAGAGGAACTTTTGCAGGAAGCAATTAGTTCATTCTGGTCGGTTCAAGCTTTGAGAAGTTCTGTTTGACTCTGTGCTCAGTTTGGCCTTGCTCTGCATTTGGCAGTTAGGTCTCTGGCAGCATTCCCAGGGAGAGAAGGAAGCCTAGGTCAAAACACATTTTCAGATGTTAAATCTGTAGCATTCACAGAGGTGTATACATTTGTTTAACTTCCCATGAAAACCAAGCTGTGATGCTAGCAACACTCCTCATACGGGCATACTGTAGCTCGAGTCCCCTAACAATTGGACAGTATCTTGATTAGACCCTGGGATGATTGTTTTGAGAAAGTGACAAACTTTTGCTTTTAATAAGATGAAAACCGCAGGAATATTCAGAGTCGGTTTTTACCAGCCTGTGCCAATATGACATATCCAATAAACCTATGCTTTGAGGAAACTGCCTGCTTCAGAGTTTTGCTTGCTATGGGTATGTTACTGACACAAACGTTCAGAAATGCAACTGAACAATCCTGAATGTGATTGTCATTCTACTCTTTTTCTTTAAGAGGATTATTTGACTGGGGAATGATGGATGGGACGAAATATCACATTTATGGCCTTTGTGCATGACTGTCAGATAGCTGAACATTTATGCTCTGTAAAATACAGGAGATCTTGCGGGGACTAACAAATGCCAAACCAACTATATTTTCTATTCTCCCCACTAATCACTCTTCAAAGCGAGTGACATTCTTTTATAGCTGCCATTACATTTCCATCTCTGGCCTATTTTTTTTTTAAAAAGCAATGGTGAAATTACAATGTATTAATTATGCATTCTCAATAATCAACCAAGAGGAGATAATGTACTTTCTCACTGTACCAGAAACAGCAGCTGTCTCCACATTTTCTTACTATCAGGTGAAGTTGGAAAAGTAGGGAGAATTATTAATCCACAACATTTGGAGTAGGGGAAATAATTGGAATACACTCATTTTCAATGTGTTCCTGTGCCTCCCAAATTAACACTGAGGTTAGCTAAGCAATGTCTTCAAAAGAACTTGAGAAAGGTAAGCTGGTGAGATAAGAAGAAAAAAAATCTGATTTAGGGAAAGGAACCAAATGTAGGCAGGCCTGGATATACTGGTAGTCCTCAACTTATAGCCATTATTGAGCCCAAGATTTCTGTTGCTAAGCGAGACAGTTGTTAAGCTCTTCATGGCTTGGAACCAGGTTAGCTGAGGGATTGTCTCTTGCCGGTCACATCCACTTGACCCTCTAGAGCAGGGAGGCAAGGAATGTTGGGAGTCCTGTCCCCTTAGGAGATACATCTGGAAGAACCCAAAAGAAGGCCCCCTCTGTGGTGGTTCTCTGGAACTTCATCCCTCTAGAAATTAGACTGGCCCCACCCCACTTCAGGGGAATGATACTGCAAAATCTCCATTCCCTCTCCACTCCAGGGGAAGGATACTGTAAAATCTCCATTCCCTCCCCACTCCAGGGAAAGGATACTGTAAAATCTCCATTCCCTCCCCACTCCAGGGAAAGGATACTGTAAAATCTCCATTCCCTCCCCACTCCAGGGGAAGGATACTGCAAAATCCCCATTCCCTCCCCACTCCAGGGGAAGGATACTGCAAAATTTCCATTCCCTCCCCACTCCAGGGGAAGGATACTGTAAAATTTCCATTCCCTCCCCACTCCAGGGAAAGGATACTGCAAAATCTCCATTCCCTCTCCACTCCAGGGGAAGGATACTGTGAAATCTCCATTCCCTCTCCACTCCAGGGGAAGGATACTGTAAAATCTCCATTCCCTCCCCACTCCAGGGGAAGGATACTGTAAAATTTCCATTCCCTCCCCACTCCAGGGAAAGGATACTGTAAAATCTCCATTCCCTCTCCACTCCAGGGAAAGGATACTGTGAAATCTCCATTCCCTCTCCACTCCGGGGGAAGGATACTGTAAAATCTCCATTCTCTCCCAGTTTATACTCGGGAGGCAGGGAATAGGTGGGGGCAGGGTCAATCAGAGGTGGTATTTAACGGTTCTCCAAACTACTCAAAATTTCTGCTACCGCTTCTCCAGAACTGGTCAAAACCTGTTAAATATGCTACCAAAGCTATTGTGTAATATTTATCATTTGCCCTAGGACCTCTCATTTGATCAATGTGTTTAATTCCACAAATTTCCTAATTACCTGACCTTTATGGTATTTCATTTTTTGTTATTCCAAATGCAGATAAATGCCCATTTTTCAAATCCATATTTTCAAGGGCTAGCCATGATTTGCAACTGTTCGTGATTCCGTGTGGAGAATTAAACACAAGGCTCCATCAATGGTATAAGTATTAATTCACCTTGGAGTCCTTCACACTTCACCACATTTAGCGGTGCTAAATTCTGCTCTCGGGAGAAAAGATGATCGAGCCTAATGAAGTCTATAAAATACTTCACGGACATAAAATATACAGAAAGGAAGTGTAAACCAGATCAATCCAATTTCATTCCAACATGCAAAACTATTTTGAAAAATCAATTTAATTTGGACGTCTGAATTGATTCAGACCAACATCCCTGAAGTGGTCTTAAGTTGATTAGTCTTGAACTGTTACAAGTTGAAAGTCTTTGAATAAGTTGATAGGAGTTTCATTCGATTCATCAATGTAATTTAATACTCCACGTTGACGCAAATCAATTTGGAGCATCGGTTATTGGAGGGAGCCTGCGATTGGAACGGAAATGATGTTAAGAGCAAAGAGGCCATCAGGTAATTTTAGATTCTGCATTTCCATGGTCTAACGTCTGGCTCAAATTTGCCATGTGCATGATAATCCAATCCATTTCATTTGTAGGCTTCGTCGTTTACATCCTTTCTTGTGGGTTGAGCCCTAAACTTCTGCCTGAAGATCTAACATTGCTTGAAGGGATGAGATGATATGAAAGTTTTTGACATTCAGCCTGTATACGTTTCAACAACAGCAGGTGAAGAAATTGTCCTGGATTCCCTAACATAATAACAGAGTTGGAAGAGACCTTGGAGGTCTTCTAGCCCAACCCCCTGCTCAAACAGGAGAACCTATACTAGGGATGGCAAACCTTTTCAGCACACCGGAACTTGCATGCATGTGTGCGTGCCAGAGCACCAGAAACCCGAAGACCACGTATGCCTGTTTTTTGGGTTGTTTTAGGCCATTTTTGGGCTGTTTTCAGACCATTTTGAGGCCTTCTCCAGGCTATTTTAAGGTCATTTTTGACCATTTTCAGACCATTTTTCGGGCCAAAACCAGCCAGCAAATAGCTCAAAAATGACCTGAAAACAGCCTAAAAATGGCCTGGTTTTTGCCATTTTTCAGGTCATTTTCTGGTGCTCCAGCACCCATGAAGACCAGCTGGCTAGCATGCATGTACACACCAGAAACCAGAAGAGCAGCTGGCAATGGTGCACATGCCCACAGAGAGGGCTCTGGGTGCCACCTCTGGTACGCTTGCCATAGGTTCGCCATCACAGCCATTCCAGATAGGTGGCTCTCCGATTTCTTCTTGAAAACCTCCAGTGTTGGAGCACCACAATTTCTGAAGGCCAGCTGTTCCATTGTTCTAGTCTCTAGGTTGCTTCTCTCCTTGATTAGTTTCCATCCATGGTTTCTTGCCTTGCCTTTGGGTGCTTTGGAAAATAGATTGACCACAAATCTGGAGCTACCCAATCGATCCGAAAGCACAGCCCCCTTTTTAAAAAAAAATGCATTGCACACTGCCTCCACACAGAGCCTGCGATCACCGCCAACTGTGCGCTGCCCACACAGCACCACTTCTTCTACCAGTCCCCTGATTGGCTGGGGGCTATTTGTCCCATGTAGCAAAATGCCTGGATCAAATAGCGCTTGGGCGAATGGCCAGAGGGGCATTGGTGGTGGACAAAGGACAGGGGAGGGCCAGTGGAGAAGGAAAAGGTGCAGAGGAGGTGCAGCGGAGGGCAACCAGAATGATTAGGGGGCTGGAACACCTTCCTTACCATCTGAGGCTGCAACGTCTGGGCCTCTTCACTCTAGAACGACGGCGCCTGAGAGGTGACCTGATTGAAGTCTATAAAATCATGCACGGTGTGGACAAAGTAGAAAAGGAAAAACTGTTTTCCCTATCGCACAACACTAGAACTAGGGGGCACTCCATGAAACTTTTGGAAGCTAGACCTCCAACAAATAAGAGGAAGGACTTTTTCACTCAGAGGATCACTGGTCTATGGAACTCCCTGCCAGAAGAAGTGGTGACAGCTGTCAGCCTCGACACCTTCAAGAAAGGATGAGAGGAGTTCATGGAGAACAAGGGTATCCATGGCTATCATGATGGATGCCTAAGGACACCCTCGGGGTTGGAGAGATAGGCAGGATGTCTCTCAATGCCATTTGCAGGGGATCACAAGCAGGTGAAGACATCTGCTTGGGAAGACCCTGAAGCAAATGGGAAGCCACTGTGGGAGACAGAATGCTGGACCAGATGGGCTATGGCCTGTTCCAGCAAGGCTATTCTTATGTAAAGTGGCTTTGAATCAACTAAGATGGGTGGCTGGGGGGCAAAGTGGGCACGGGGAAAGGTTGTTTGTTGTTGTTGTTGTATAGTAAATTGGTAACTTGATTGCAGAAAATACAACTTCAGCAACAGAGTGGTCAATGCCTGGAATACACTACTCTGTTGTTACATCTTCAAATCCCCACAGCTTTAACCTTAGACTTTCTACTGTTGACCTCACCTCATTCCTAAGAGGTCTATAAGGGGTGTGCATAAGCACACCAACCATCCCTGTCCAACTGTCCCCATTTATTCGCGCCCATTTCATTCATACACATGTTTATTCTTATACCTATTACCCTGTAAACAATTGACAAATCAAATCAATAAATAAAATAAAATAAATAAAGTGTTGTTGTTGGGTCAGTGCCTAAACATCCCATTCTATCTTTTTTGTGGTAGCCCAAATATGAGTTCTTCTTTCCATTAGACTAGACATTACCAAGTCCTGAAACCATCCTTTGTATGTTTTAGCCTCCAGCTTCTTAATCACTTTTGTTGCTCTTTTCTTCACTCTTCTACTACTTCTCCTCCAATTTGATAATTCGGCAGAACTTGCTTTCAGAGTTTGTTTTGGAGAGGAAGAAAACTTTGGGGAAATGCTCACGGACGGATCATCTCATGAGAAATGCTACAACTGGTCCTAGGTATCTTTAATTTGTGTTGCAGGCTATGTGTGATGCACAATGTTTTCAGACTGATTCATTGCTTGAATTGGACAATTTATATCGCGAGTGTCAAACTCGCTATGTCATGTTGCCGTCATGTGAGATTCACGATGTTTTCTCCCTTTGCAGAGCTGCGGTAGGTATTGCCCATGGACCATCAGTTCGACACCCCTGATTTATACCCTGTTTCCCTGAAAATAAGACCTCCCTGGATAATAAGACCAATCGGGATTTTGAGCACATGCACTGATATAACCCCCCCCCCAAAATAAGCCCTCCCCTAAAATCTTTACATACATGCGCAGCTGCATTTACCATTTCCTGGGGGAGGGGACAACATGTCTCACACACCCCACATGCACCTGCCATCCACGTGGAATGGCCTTGCAGAGGCCGCTCCCACAAACCCTAGCTGCCATGCTCCTTCTCTTAGTGGCGGCCGCAAAAAGAGCAGCAGGCCCAGCGACTATCGGGCTGGCAAGAGTTTGCCAGAAACAGAGAGAGAACTTCTGGCCCTCTCTGGATCAGCTGATCCACAGGCCATGGGCCACAATTAAGGGGCCTCCTGCACCTCAAAAATAATAAGACCTCCCCAAAATAAGGCCGACCGTTTATTTCAGGGCCAAAAGAAAATAAGTCCCTGTATTATTTTTGGGGAAACATGGTACGGTTGCTGATCTCACAGTCTATCTATCTATCTATCTATCTATCTATCTATCTATCTATCTATCTATCTATCTATCTATCTATCTATCTATCTATCTATCTATTTATTTTTCACATTTGTAACCCGCACCCATCTCACCACAAAGGGACTCGGGGCGGCGAACAGAGATTTAAAATCAATTATACAGAAATACAAAATATTATTAAATAATAACTAAATTAAATCAATACCCTGCTTAAAATAAGTTTAAATTTAAAACCCAAATTACAATTTTGATTTGTTATAAAATAATGGGTGTGGAGTAGATCATGCTAGGCCGGCCAGATGAAAATAATAAGTTTTTAGGTGCCGGAGAAACAAGCGGAGGTCTGTGATGGAACGGAGGTCGGGAGGTAGGCCATTCCAGAGGGTAGGGCCCACCACAGAGAAGGCCCTTCCCCTGGGAGCCGCCAACCGGCATTGTCCGGTCAACGGCACCCGGAGAAGACCCTCTCACTGGGAGCGAGTCGGTCGAAGGGATTTATGGGGTAGAAGCTATGGGTGGTGCATAAGGATTAAAAGCCCACAGGTTAAAAACAAAGGACAAATGCCTGTCCAGTCTCTTCTTGAAAATCTCCAGTGATGGGAACTTCTGAAGGCTTTCTACCAGTTGATGGTTTTCACCTTTAGAAATTTCCTAATGGTGAGAACCAATCAATCACTGGAGGCTTTCAAGAAGAGACTGGACAGCCATTTGTCAGACACAATACAGATTCTCCTGCTTGAGCAGGGGGTTGAACTAAATGACCTCCAAGGTCCCTTCCAACTCTGTTATTCTATATCCTATTTTATAATTAGCTGCGACGTCTGAAGTAAACAATATATTCCCATCTTAAAATTTCATCCACAACAAATTTGCCAAACTTCCTAAACTAAGCACTGAAGTAGTAATTCCACAGAAGAAATATAATAGTAGTAGTAGTAGTAGTAGTAATAATAATAATAATAATAATAACAACAACAACAACAATAATAATCTTTATTGTCATTGTACTATAATTACAATGAAATATAGATTAATATCTCCTAATATTTAAGTCAAAGTCTATAAAAGTGATTAGTTGAGAAAGAAATTTGTCATGGAATTTAACATTCTGGACAACGAAGAAACTATTATTCAAAAATTCTCCCCTTTCCTTTACCAGTACAAGTTTTGTCTTTTCCCAGGTAGTCTGAGAAGGTGCATTTATGTTTTAATTTAAATATGACAATGTAATATAAAAACCGAACGGACTGCAAAAAAATGGATTTGATCCTTTTATGAAAATGTATGAGCCAACAAATCCTCAAATGGAGATTTAATCACAGCTAAAGGATCAGGAAAAATGCATCAAATTTACATTTTAATAAGAAGTGAGACAATTTGCATTAAAACTCGGGCTGAAATTCAGTTGGTTGTACTCAGTTGGTTCTCCGAATCTCTGGATTCGCAAAGCAACTTGGAAAATACATTGCAAGATCTCAAATTACAGAGTAATATGCATGTGTGTGTTTTTCTGTGTGTATCTGTACGTATAGATATATGTAAAATGTATTAGGGAAATATTAAGCAGAGGAAAACATGCTTTTTAATAATCAAGAAATATGAATATTTTGAGTACATGCTATATTTTTCTTTAAAAATTATGAATGGACACTGAAATATTTTAATCAGCAATATGGAAAAGATGCTCTAATGTATATATGGGATCTCTCTCCCTCATTTTTCTCCTCTTCTGGTTATAACACCAGCAGCCACATAAAACTTAATTATACTTAATTATACTTTCTCTAAAATTATACTTTCTCCATTAGAAGAAAGTTAGTTTTCTACTGGGGAAAGTATAATTCTATTTAAATTTATTAGCAATCCAACTACAATGGACTCTTCACGACTTGCTTATGACTGGAAAACGGTAAATGAAGTTTGGAATTATTCTGATCTTACATGAATCATATTTGCTATAACACTCTTAAGTGTCACACACCATCCACAGTCACTTTCATATGAGATGGACAGCTATACCAATGTAATAAATCAATAAACTAAGCTTTGGAGGAACAAACTGTAGAAGAATGAAAGGAAAACAGTGAAAAACAATGAAATCTTTGCAGTTCCTTGAACTGAAATTCTAAATGGATTCTTTTTGGCCCAGCATAGAAAGCATAGGAAATTGCATTGACAGACAGGAGGATAGGATAGGGTAGGATAGGATAGGATAGAAAATAGATTAGAATAGAACAGAACAGTATATAGAAAATGAATAGAATAGAAAAGGAAAAATAGAATGAATATAGAAAACAAATAGAATAGAATATAGAAAATGAATAGAATAGAATAGAATACCCAAAATTCCCCAAAAATAAGACAGGGTCTTATTTTCTTTTGACCCCTGAAATAAGTGCTTGGCCTTATTTTCGGGGAGGTCTTATTATTTTTGAGGTGCAGGAGGTGGCGAGCATGGTCACTTCATGGCTGCTACTGTGTTGCAATATTTTCAGGCAGGGCTTATTTTCAGGGAGGGCTTATTTTAGTGCATGCGCTCAAAAGCCCGATTGGGTTTATTATCTGGGGAGGTCTTATTTTCAGGGAAACAGGGTAGAATAGCATATAGAAAATGAATAGAATAGGAAGAATAGAGTAGAGTAGAGCAGAATAGAATAGAGAAAATGAATAGAATAGGGAAAATAGAATAGAATAGACTAGAATATCTTTATTTGACCAAGTTTGATGAGACACACACAAGGAATTTGTCTCTGGTGTAGAAGCTCTCAGTATAATGCATAACAGCAAAGTAATAATAATCATAATAATGATACCAAGAGGAATAGAAAAGATGAGCGGGGTAATAACAATACAGGCATACCACATGGGTAAATACCCTTAGACATAAGACAATACTGTGGGAATTAGCTGTCCACCAAGGCAATAATGATCAGATAAAAGGAGTTGGAGCCCAGATTAAGAAAGTAACTTGAAGATTAAAAAAAAAATCTCATATAGGTCACTCCTAGTTCACATGAGGATAAATGGAAAAAGAGGGAAGCACATTCAAATTGTGTTACTACAGCTGCTAAGGCTTTGATGTCTTAGTCTGGTTTATCTTGCTGGACTGACAACTTCTCCCAAAGAGGAAAGCTACAAGATTGCCGTTCCTCTGTCGGTCTACATCATTATTCAAATCGGGTACAAATGGAAGTGATTTTGCTACCGTCTTCTTTTGAAAGTAAATGTTCTGAAGCTGACTTGCATAAGGACTGTGCATTCCAGCCCAGATCTAGCAATAAGATGAAGCACATCTGTGTGATCACTCAGTGCTTTTGTGCCGGTGCCTGTCCTGACTCCTTTATAAAACTGGATGGGCCAGCAGGAACAAATATTTCCATTTTTTAAAAACTTCCTGAAATGCGGTAATATCAGGAACACTAGGGGGAAAAAAACACTAGAAAAAAAGGGTGGCTTAGTGGCTAAGATGCTGAGTTTGTCAATCAGAAAGGTCAACCGTTTGGCAGTTCGAATCCCTAGCATTGCGTAATGGAGTGAGCTCCCGTGACTTGTCCCAACTTCTGCCAACCTAGCAGTTCGAAAGCACATAAAAAATGCAAGTAGAAAAATAGGGACCACCTTTGATGGGAAGGGAACAGCGTTCCATGCACCTTTGGCATTGAGTCATGCTGGCCACATGACCACGGAGACATCTTTGGACAGCGCTGGCTCTTGGGCTTTGAAACGGAGATGAGCACAGCCCCCTAAAGTCGGGAACAACTAGCACATAAGAACCTTTACCCTTTACCTAGGAAAAAATAATTTACTTAAAGATTTGCTTAAAGACTATGATTTACTTAAAGACTATGTCACTAACTTAATAATTGCAGTGATTCACTTAACAATTTAACTTAACGGGCAAAACCCACTTAACAAATGTCTCACCTAACAACAGAAATTTTGAGAACAGTCCTAAGTCAAGGGCTACCTGTATATTCTAGTATGTAACTACAAGTCAGTGGTGGGATTCATTTTTTTTACTACCAGATCTGTGGGCGTGGCTTGGTGGGAGTGGTGTGGCATGGCAGGGGAAGGATACTTCAAAATCCCCATTCCCTCCCGATCAGCTGGGACTCAGGAGGCAGAGAATAGATGTGGGTGAGGCCAGTCGGAGTGGGTATTTACCGGTTCTCTGAACTACTCAAAATTTCCGCTACCGGTTCTCCACCACTGGTCAGAACTTGCTGAATACCCCCTCTGGTACAAGTGGACTTCAACTCCCAGAATTCCCCAGCCAACATACATTTTATGCATGAGAACTCTGGGTTAGAGCTTCCTCTGTCAAATATGCTATTACAGTTAGCAGGTTTTTCCTAATTACCATATTTTTCAGAGTATAAGATGCACCCTTTTCCCTCAAAAAAGAGGCTGAAAATCTGGATGCGTCTTATACACCGAATGCAGCATTTTTTGCCTCCCAAACACCGCCCCTTCACCAAAATGGCCATGCAGAGCCTTTAGGAGCCTTGCAGAGTGTTCCTGGAGGCTGGGCAAAGTAGAAATGAGTGGAAAACGGGCTGTTTTTTGCTCAATTTTCCCACCAGCCCACTGGAATACTTTATAAGCCTCCTAAAGGCTATGCATGTAATTTTTTTTGACAAAAACCAGGCCCATTTTACAAAAAAATGCTTGTTTCGCCCCCCTCTCCCCTGAGCATTCTGCAAGCCCCCTACAGTCTATTCATGCCTTTTGGGGGGGGGGGAACGGGCCCGTTTTCATGAAAAACGGGCCATTTGGGGGAAGTTTGCAGAGTACAAAAACCTTTTTTTAAAAAAAATTGCCTCTTCAAAATCTTGGTGCGTCTTATACTCTAAAAAATATGGTATAACTAGACTCCGTTTTCCTGTCACCTGAAATCTATTAATTCCCTACCTGGAGTTCTAGAATAAAAAGGAAGAGGTCTTGAGCTTCTGCATAATATCTTTTCAAATACTAAAGAATAATATCTTTTCTCTCCCCGTCTTACCAAAGGTTCATATTTCCAGGTCAATCAATCTCCTTTCACAGGATTTTGTCTCTCTTCTTGTGATAATCCTCCCTGCTCTTCTGTGAAACTGGTCTCATTTCTCTGAATCCTTCTTAAATAGCAGTTCCAGAACTCTCCGCAGGGCTGAAGGTGATGTCCAACCAAAGCAGAATAAACAGTAATTATTACTTCCCATGATTTCCAAATTGCAGTATATTTCTCTTCAAGAAGCCTACAATTGCATTTGTCTTTAGAGACACAAAGGGGAAATGACGTAGGGATATTTTTTTTGAAAAAAAGCATATATTTATATGCCAAAGGCCTCGGATTTCATTCTTGCTCTTTTTGGTTTTAAAAAGAACATCTTAAATCAGTGCTGGAACAGAGAATCTGTTTCTAAGCTCCATCAAATCCAGCTAACCTTGTCATTTCATGCATATATTTCCCACACGTGAAATGAACCAATAAAAGAGCTAAGGATCAAGGCATTAAAATAAATGATAAGAATAATGCAATTGGGCTAATATTTGGATACATTTTACTTTCATCCTCTGCTTATAAGGCAAGATCCAGAGAATTATCTGGCTCATAAAGAAGGATAAAAGAATACAGGGGAAACCTCTGCCTTCTGTTTATCAGCTATTATGGAAAACTTTTTAAAACATAAGGAAAAGAACTAATAGGATGATACAAATATTAAAAGAAAGCCTTTTCTTACCACTATATTCACCACAGGTTTCATCCTTAGGATCTTGCTTCTCCTTAGTATTTATTCTTAGTAACTTAACACCTTTTATTATAAAAATTAAAGGAGTCATATTCGTAAAGTAATTCTAACTAAGAACAAACCCCACTCCCTCCCAGCACTGATGATGTTCCCCAGTTTGGAAATAAAATGTCTGCAGGAAAATAACCAAGTTCAGAGAGCATCAAAGGCCCCATAGTCCTCCTCCTGCTCCTCTCCCTTCTAACATGACAATGTTACCTACTTACCTACCTACCTACCTACCCACTAGTCACTAAGGCTACGTTACTATTACTATTAGTCTTTCCATCATTCCTATCACCCATCTCCTCCTTGAAACTTTGTTGCTTGTATCCTTATGATTTATATTGATAGTGATGGTTTCCTGATTGCTTATTGGTACCCTGTGACTATCACTAAGTGTTGTACCTTGGGATTCTTGACGAATGTCTCTTGTTTTTTTATGTCCACTGAGAGCATCTGCACCAAAGACAAATTCCTTGTGTGTCCAATCACACTTGGCCAAGAAAGAATTCTGTTCTGTTCTGTTCTGTTCTGTTCTGTTCTACGTGGGTAATGAGCTCCTTAAAAAAAAACAACTAAACTCAGAAAACACCAAGGATACCACAGTTGGACCTTGAGCTATAAAGATTATCTTCTCTAAGTAATTCTAGTTAGACATCCCTCGGAGCAAAACTGTTCTTCTAGCACAAGGCCTGTCAGTCAATGAGATCAGTTTCTTTTAGGTTTTACAAGACAGATCTAATTGAGCTCTAATAAACCCTGCCAAGAAGTGGTTCAAATTCAAGGCTTGAAACCTTGGAGAGTCCAAGTCAAGAGTGGCAAGTTCTGGACTGATTTGCATCATGGTTTAGACTCAGATTCCATGGCTGTGTCCTCATCCCATTCATTTGATGAAAATTCTAATGGTTGTGTTAATACAAAAATGCATTGGTATTCCTCAGCATATAACCACCGTTGGAACCATTGCTAATCTATGTGGTCATTCAGTGAGTGGTACTCAATTTTATGATTTTTTTTTTTTGCTGTAGGTAAGGTAAAGGTTCCCCTCGCACATATGTGCTAGTTGTTCCCAACTCTAGGGAGCGGTGCTCATCACTGTTTCTAAACCGAAGAGCCAGCGCTGTCCGAAGACGTCTCTGTGGTCATGTGGCTGGAATGACTAAACACCAAAGGAGCAGGGAACGCTATTACCTTCCCACCAAAGGTGGTCTCTATTTTTCTACTTGCATTTTTATGTGCTTTCAAACTACTAGGTTGGCAGAAGCTGGGACAAGTAACAGGAGCTCACTCTGTTATGTGGCGCTAGGGATTCGAACCGCCAAACTGCCAACCTCTCTGATCAACAAGCTGCCATATCATTAGGCAAATCACTCAGTGAATTTGGCTTCCCTATTGACTTGCTTGTCATAAGCCAGCTGGGAAGGTTGCTAATGGCAATCACATGACCCCCTCCCCCCCAGAATGCTGCAACCATTGTAAATACAACCCAGTTGTCTTGAACCCAAATCACAAACACTTGAATGCAGGGAGACTGTGATAGTCATAAGTGTGAGGACCAGTCATTTTTTGTCAGCACGGAAAGGTCATTAAACAAGTGTTGTAAGTTGTGGACTGCCTATACACTGAATTTGTTTAACCTTAGTTATAGAGTGTGTTTGTGTGTGGGAGTGGGAGTTTGAGCTAGGCACCCATAGCTCAAATGATATTTTACTTTAAAAGTAAAGTGAATTTACTTTTACTTACATGAATATTATATGAGGGGATAAATCATGACAAGATCATCAAGACTCACAGAGATTCATTCTTCACAATGAAAGATTCAGAGCATATTCATTAATTGTGTGCTTTGATCACCCTGGGACTCTGTGCTACTGAAGGAAAGAAGGTGATCAACAAGAAGGGACTTCATATCACATTTGGGGGGAACAAATAAAAATGCTGGAAAATGTTGGATTCAAACACGCGTTGACTCAGAGGATTTTAAAGATTAATAAGCAATTGAGAACAGAGGTTTGTCTTTTGGGATGGATGGGTAAACAGTTTGCAAAAGGCATGGATTTTTATTTTTGGACATGATAAAGGCAGCAAGATTATGACATGCACAAAATTCAGCAATACCCACAATAACAATAGCACTTAGACTTATATATCATTTCACAGTGGTTTTTATAGCCCTCTCTAAGCGATTTACAGAGTCAGTCTCTTGCCCCCAACAATCTGGGTCTTCATTTTCTGACCTCAGGTGAGACATTTGTCAGTCAACTTTGAGTCTGGTGAGATTCAATCTGCCAAGTTCCAAGCAACCAGCAATCAGCAGAGTAACCTGTAGTACTGCATTCCTACCACTGCGCCACCACAGCGCTTCAATGGAGGAAAGGTTGGTGAACATAATGGAACTAGCTCAGGGGTGGGCAAACTTTGCAACTTTAAGTCTGAAGGACTTCAGCTCCCAGACTTCTCCAGCCAGCAAAGCAAAGCTGGCTGGAGAATTCTGGGGGCTAAAGTCCTTCATACTTAAAGTTGCAAAGTTTGCCCACCCCTGCACTAGCTAATATGGCCAAATGGAATTTATTTGATTGCAGAAAATCTGTGTTTACTGCTAACTGAAAACCACTTATGGAATTTTTGCATGAAACAGAAAAAAATGAACTTCTGTTTTATCTTTTCTAGACTAGACAGGACAGTCTAGAACAGTGGTAGTCAACCTGGTCCCTCCCGCCCACTAGTGGGCGTTCCAGCTTTCATGGTGGGTGGTAGGGGCTTTGTCCGATACTCAAGTAATTTCCTTTTTTTAATTTAATTGACATTCCTACTTTATAAATCACCATTACTGTGGAACTGGTGGGCGGTTACAAAATTTTACTACTAACAGAGATACAAAAGTGGGTGGTAGGTATAAAAAGATTGACTACCCCTGGTCTAGAAAGAAGAGAGTTATGTCACAATGATAGAGTAAATAACTGGTGTGAAGAAGCCACATCTGGGTTTTTTTCCCCTATTTTTCTTTTATCTTTCTCTCTTTCTTGTACTTTTAGGCTTCTCTTTGATTTCTTCTTCCTTTTTTTCTTACCTTATATTACTTTGTATTGATTTTTATTCTTACTTTTAAAAAAACACCTCTTAATAAAAAGAAAGTTGGTAGGGATCATGCCTTGAATACAGTGCTAACTTGATCATGTCTTGAAGTGCTAACTTGGTCCACAACATGGAACTATACCATTTCTAACCCCTCTGAAAATTACAAGAAAGTGTAAATAAATGGACATGAGTGGATAGTGAGAAAGGATAGAGGTGAGACCATTGTTTGACTCAGGACATTTGGAGTAAAGGAGGGCAGGACCAGAAGCAGTGGATGAACTAATCAAGGAGAGATGCAACCTAGAACTAAGGAGAAATTTCTTCACACTTAGAACAATTAACCAATGGAACAGCTTGCCTGCAGAAGTTGTGGATGCTCCAACACTGAAGATTTTTAAGAAGTGACTGTACAGCCATGTGCCTGAAATGGTACAGGATTTCCTGCCTAAGTAGAAGGTTGGACTAGAAGACCTCCAAGATCCCTTCCAACTCTGTTGCAATTACTTTCCATTTGGAGGGAGTCTCGGTGTTTCTTTAACATTTAATTCAGATTTTGAAACTTCATTTCAGCAGTGCAGCTCATGATATATTTGGAAGCCCTGTCAAGAGCATCAAGCTCCGATTATCGTCCTCATCCTCACAATTCACAAATTTATTCAATCAGTGATCGAAACAAGATGAATTGGACTCAGCAAGATGGCCTTTCAATCAGACAGCATAAAATAAACCAATTTAACACAATGTAAAAGTCAAATGATATGACATATAATGTAATTCATCCTGACATAATATTTATTCTTTGTCACACTAGGTCTAATTCTGTAGTAATTTGTTTGTGTGCTTTAATAGCTGTGACACAACATTTAGCTGTGTTATATGTGATGTTTTTCAGTTTATTGCCTGATAAGAGGGAAACAAGATAAAACTTAGCTGATCATCCTGGCAAACACAACCTAATCACTACACAAGACTTTCCACATAGAGCTGCACTTGAAGATGACTTGAAAGCTTCAATTGGTTAAAAAAATGTAAAAATCCAGAAAAGTCAGTTATGTTCAGCTTGAAGCTACTTCTTGACCCAGCTCAAAATGTTGGCTGCTACTTATTAAGCTCAATAAGATGTAGAACTGGAATACAAACTAGGAATTTTATATTTATTAAATAAATTCTAGCATGCAAACAGAATAACAGAGAAATGCTACAAGGATCATAAGTATGAAAAACATGTCACATCTTTAGTGCCATTGTAACTCTGAACAGCCACTAAACAATTGGTTGTAAGTTGAAAACTGCCCGTGCTAGTCATTTCTATTTCTATAACAACAAGCCTATTTAATCAGCAATACCCAAAGTCAAACTTTCATTTCCCCCCCCTTGTCAAACACAAAATCCAGAAGTGGTTTCCAACAGGGGTGGGAACTGCCGGTTCGCTCGTAGGTGTCTTACGCACATGCACAAGGCACTAAAAATTGTTCTGCACATGCCTAGAAGCAAAAAAACAAGATGGTGGTGCCTATGGCCCTGCCCAGAGAACCAGTTTGGGGACATGGCAGGCCTGGGTCACTGCCGGTTCCAGCGACCCAGGTCACCAAACCACTACCGGTTCGGCTGAACCGATCCGAACCAGTAGGAACCTACCACTGCTTTCCAAGTAGAAACAAAGTTGGAAGCTAAGGTTAATTTATCTCCATTGCTTACTACTGCCAACTTCAGCCACCTCAAAGCATTTAGTTGTCAGTGTTCCAGATAGCACCCAAAATTAAATTAGAGTCCAAGGCAAAGTATTGCTCAAAGTTCCAATTTATTAAGAGAGCTGTGTTGGGGGAGAACCTGAAGCTTCTCAGTTTTCCCCACCCAGTTGAAAGTTCAAGATCTTGACACCCACACCCACAAGTTCATCCTACGGTCTAATCTCCCACTGCCATGCTGGCAGTTCCACCCATCCAGTTCCGGTCAGGTGCAGAAGTGCCAAGACAAAGGATGACCTTGGCTTTCTAGAAAGGAATTTTATTTTGGCTACGTAACATTCTACTCCGTACTATCCCCCCTCCCAATTCCCCACTATAGAAACAGCATAGTAGAATATGGCAGGCCAAAGATCTCTCTGGGTACTTCATTTATTCTGGCATATAGTACTCTTGCTGCCATCAGTATATATCAGATCAAAGTTGGGCCCGATGAGTGATGTCACCCACCCAGTCACATGACCAACTGGCCATGCCTACCCAGCTAGAGAACCGGTTGTTAAGTAATTCAGGTCCCACCACTGAAGGACACAGTGCTCCAAGGCTGAACTGTTTTCCATTAAACAGGACATAAGGTCCCCCTAGTTAACTCCTGAGATGTGTTGCCTCTGTACTTTAAGCAACTTCCACCCTCAATCTCCAGATTCTGCAAGTCCTAAAGATGGGACTTATCAAGGCCATAATGAAACTGCAATGAACTTTGAAGGTTTGGTAAATGTTATGCTTGCTAAAAGCGGAATGTTTTGTTCTGTTACCATGATGGGTGCACGTTTTAACCAATCTGTTGAAGAAATACATTTGACTGAGGATTAAAATACTCCCCACCCCCCGGGAGCTGACAGGAACAAAATATTCTAGATTGCAAAGTTTCTGAAGGGCCTTCCCAATTCGATCCCCCTCCCCCATCTTCTCGGTGTCAAGAAGGATCAACCAAATGAATTAATAGTCATAGTACAGAACTATTGTTTCTTCCTGTTCTTTTTTAAAGTAGACATCATGAAGAGAGGGAAGAAACCAGCAAAAGTCAAAGACAAGTTTAAAAAAGAGAGAGAAATACAAATGTGGAAAGAAAGGAACTAAAAGTACTATTTCTTCCTGGTTTCAAAATTGAAGAAGCCAGATTGCCTACAGGATACCAGTCAGATGGTGCCCTTCAAGGATTAAAGGCCACTGACATGTGTTCTAGGGGAAGAAAATCTCTGAAACTCTTAAAGCCTCAAATCTCTTTATTTTCAACGACTGGGTGATACAACTGCCACCAAGGAAATACTGTGTCTTTTCTTTTGGATCTTTGGCCTGCTACACTTTCTGTTATTCTACTATGCATTTTCTATTGTGAGAAAATGGGAGGGGGGATTGCAGGAATGAGATGCTATGTAGCCATAACAACATTCTTCTTAGAAACTCAAGGTCATCCTTTGCCTCTGCACCTGGGCGGAACTAGAGAGGTGGAAGCTGCCAGCATGGCAGTAGAAGATTGGATCATGTGATGGACTTGTGGGTGTGGGGGGCAAGATCCTGAACTTTCAACTGGGTGGGAAAACCTGGAAGCTTTCAGATTCGGGTTTTCCCAGATGTGCCAACATGGCTCTTTCAATAAATTGGAACTTTGAGGAATGCTTTGCCTTGGACTCTGATTTAATTTTGGATGCTATTTGGAACCCTGACATACTGTTTTGCCTAAAGCTATTGAAAAGAAAAATTGAAATTGAAATTGAAATTAGCATGTTGGAGAACAGACAAAACCGAATTGATTAAAATATTTTAAGGTGTTTGCATCAGTTTTGGTTGCCATGATATCAAAGAGATGTTGAGACTCTGAAAAGAGTGCAGAAAAGAGCAACAAAGATAATTAGAAGACTGGAGGTAAAACGTATGAAGAATGGTTGAGGGAGCTAGGTATATCTAACCTAACAAAGAGAAGAACCTGGGGTGACCCTATAGCAGTCTTCCAGTACATGAGGAACCATCACAAAGGGGGTCTCCCCTCTATGGAAAAGGGGGTTGACCTATTCACCAAAGCACTTAAGGGCAAAACAAGAAATAATGGGTGGACACTTATCAAGGAGAGAGGCAACCTAGAACTAAAGAGAAGTTTCCTAAGAGTGAGAACAATCAATCAGTGGAATAGCTTGCCTTCAGAAGTTGTAGATGGTCCATTATTAAAGGTTTTTTTTTAAAAAAGATTGGACAACCATTTGTTTGAAATAGTATAGGTCTCTTGCTCGAGCAGGCTGTTGGACTAGAAGACCTCTAAGATCCATTCCAACTCTGTTATTCTGTAATTCTGTGGGAGATTGGTTGGGAGCAGTGGTGGGATTCAAAATTTTTTACTACTGGTTCTGTGGGCATGGCTTGGTGGGCATGGCAGGGGAAGGATACTATAAAATCTCCAACCCTCCCCACTCCAGTGAATAGATGGGGGCAGGGCCAGTCAGAGGGGGTATTTACCAGTTCTCCAAACTACTCCAAAGACTCTGGAAAGAGTGCAGAGAAGAGCAACCAAGATGATTAGGGGACTGGAGACTAAAACATATGAAGAACGGTTGCAGGAGCTGGGTATGTCTAGTTTGATGAAGAGAAGGACCAGGGGAGACATGATAGCAGTGTTCCGATATCTCAGAGGGTGCCACAAAGAAGAGGGAGTCAAACTATTCTCCAAGGCACCCGGGGGCAGGACAAGAAGCAATGGGTGGAAACTAATCAAGGAGAGAAGCAACTTAGAACTAAGGAGAAATTTCCTGGCAGTTAGAACAATTAACCTCTGGAACAGCTTGCCTCCAGAAGTTGTGAATGCCCCAACCCTGGAAGTCTTTAAGAAGATGTTAGATAGCCATTTCTCTGAAATGGTATAAGGTTCCTGCCTACGCAGGGGGTTGGACTAGAAGACCTAGAAGGTCCCTTCCAACTCTGCTATTGTATTGTATTGTATTGTATTACTCAAAATTTCCGCTACCAGTTATCCAGAATTGGTCAGAACCTGCTGAATCCCACCTCTGATTCCAACTCTGTTATTCTGTAATTCTTGCTGTGAGATTGGTTGGGAGGTGGGAAGAACTAGAGCAGGAAAGCATACTGAAATGTAAGTTCAACCTCCTCTCTTGGCAACTATTTTGGTTTTGCCTGGATTACTCATTCTTCGGTTAATGCGTAATTTGGAGTGAATTACTATAACCCATTATTCAAGCTCTTTATGGTGGCATTCAGAATAAGAAAAATAAGAATTAGGTCTGACGGTGTGTAAGAAGATGAAGGAAAATGTGATAATCTGAAAAAGTGAGAGGCAAAGACCTGTGGAATTCCGGGTCATCATTTTGAAATATTCCAGGAATCTCTACGTGAGGCAGGGCATTAGATTTCACTGGCAGCTGTTTTAATTCAGAACAGGGGAATCATCCTACTTACAACAAGGTGGACGAGGAAGAAGATTCTTTTGTTGAGTTTGCAAAAGAGAGGCTATGTTTTTCTCCAGTCAAGGATAATTTAGGACAGTTCTTTCTTAGCATGATGGAGACAGAAACCAACAAGCCGAAAGGTGTTACAAAAAGTGACAGACTTCTGAGGCGACACTTTGAAGGAGAGCCATTGAAGGAAGGAGAAACTTGATAACTCGTTCTTTAGGTTGCAGCCCCAAAATAGCAGCAAAGCCATATTGTGGTGAAATGAACATTCTGTCAACTGTCCAGTTGGTGAATCCAGAAAAAGAAACACCTGGGACATTATTTTACAGAGAGTACAATGTGAATAAATTCACATTGACACAAAAGAAACAAAACCAGCTCTGGGCTTCCCGCATAAAAGCATGCATAGTTCATGCCAGGGGTGAGTTCCAGGGGTGGGTTCCTGCAAGTTCCAACCTCTTCTATAGAAGAGGATCCACAAATCTCCAGGGCCGTCTAGAACCGGTTCCAGCTCCCTCCCCCCCCCCCCATCCGCACATCAAGAGGAAGAGCGAGAGGAGGGATTCTGGGAGTTGAAGTCCACAAGTCTTAAAGCTGTCAAGTTTGAACACCCCTGGGTTTTGTTTTTTCTAAAGGGTTAGGGGTGCGAGGGTCTTGTAACTTGACAGCTTTAAGACTTGCGTGCTTCAATGCCAGAGTTTCTGAGCCAACATTTTGGTTGCTAAGCAAGAGCGTTGTTAAGTGAGTTTCACCACATTTTACAAGTTGGCCATGCCCACCCAGTTATATGACTGCCAAGCCACTCCCACCCGGTCACATGGCCGGCAAGCCACTCCCACCCGGCTACATGGCCAGCAAGCCACTCCCACAAAGCAGGCCACACCTACAGAAGAAGTTCTAAAAAAATTTGAAACCCGCCACTGATAGGTTCCTACCAGTTTGGACTGGTTCGCCTGAGCCGGTAGTGGTTTGGCGGCCTGGGTCGCTGGAACCGGCTGTGACCCAAGCCTGCCATTCCCCTGAACTAGTTTTCCAGGCGGCGCCTTAGGTGCCACCATCTTGTTTTTCACTTCTGCAAGTGAAAAACAAGTTGTATTGCTTTCTGCATGTGTGCCCAGCATGCCCACGAACGAACTGGCAGTAGTGCCTGCCAGAACACAGCCCTGGTTCATGCCCCCTTCTCCCCATGGGCCACCCACAGTTCATTACATCCACCAATCATTTCTGTTCATTTCGTTATGGAAACCTCTGCTCAGGGCGTTCTTGAGGGGTGAGCAATCTCTCATGGGAACCGACAATGCTTGGATGCCATTCCCCTCACCTTTGCACTCTAACCTCCCTCCTCCATTCTTTGTCAAGCTGGAAGCGAAGCGGAATATAGGCGAAAGCTGTAATCAGTCTTGACACATTCAGTTCATATCAGAGGTGGGCAACTACGACGCAACCCCCAAACATAAGAAACCGTCTGTAGTTAAATCAAGGATTACTTTATTAGGAGGGCTAGCTGCCCTGGCAAAATGTCTCTCTCAAAGCAGGTTAACAAGTCTGTCTAGCAGGGCGATGAATAGTTGTCTGCCACACCTATTCATTCTCCACCCAATGCCTTTTATAGGGTGGGGCCTTCGCTAGCAGTGGCGGCTCTTCTGTCCCAAGGATCAGCCCATAGATTTTCACTTCAGGGTAGACAACCTGTGGACTTCAACTTCCAGAAATCTTTGTGTTCTCTGACTGGCCTGGGTCACTCCATGTTTGCTTGTTGATTAACTTAACTTAACTTAACTTAACTTAACTTAACTTAACTTAACTTAACTTAACTTAACTTAACTTAACTTAACTTAACTTAACTTAACTTAACTTAACTTAACTTAACTTAACTTAACTATCTTATTTTTATTTGTCAACAAGTATAAGGAAACAAGCTTGAAACACATTAAAAAATGGCACAAATAAATGGATATAATAAGCAAAACATAGCCATAAACTCATAGAGTACATATAAATGGGGACAGTAGCACAGAGACAGTTAGGCATGCTGGTGTGCTTAGGGACCTCTTAAGAAACACGTAAGGTCCATGGTAGACAGCATAAGGTAAAAGGTACGGGGGTTTAGAGGAACTAACAACAGGATCAGGTAGGGTGTTCCATCACTGACCTACGCCTCTTCCGTTGGATGCTTAAAACACATTTTTTCCATCTGGCCGGCCTGGCATAGATTAAGGGTTGAATTTTAAAATTAATATTTTAGTGATTTTAAATTTTTTAGCACAGAATTTACTATTTAATTTTGTTTTATATTTATGTATGTATTGTGGTTTTTACCACAAAGTTTTCTGTGCACCGCCCTGAGTCCTACTACAGAGAATAGGGCGGTATATAAATTTAATAAATAAATAAATAAATAAATAAATAAATAAATAAATAAATAAATAAATAAATAAATAAATAAATAAATAAATAAATAAATAAATAAATAAATAAATAAATAAATAAATAAATTTATTCTTTTATTGCTGAAATCGTTTTTCCTGCAATCAAGTTTAGAACGGATTGCATTTAGGTTGAATCTATTGATAGCCCTTGTGTTATTGCAAGTTGAAGCAAAAGTAGTCATTGACAGGTAGGACATTATGGCAGATTATCTTGTGAACTAAGCTCAGGTCGGAGCGTAGAAGGCGTAGTTCAAGGTTATCTAGGCCTAAAATTTCAAGCCCTGTGGTATCTGGAATTTTATTACGAGCAGCAGAGTTGAGTCCTCTTCTTGTAAATGTTACTCATTTGTGGAGAAAATCCTAAGTATAAAATAGGGATGGACAACTATGGCAACTGTATGACCTGTGCACTTCAACTTCAACCATGCTGGCTTAGGAATTCTGGGAGTCGAAGTCATAAAGTTGCCATAGTTATCCATCCCTGTTTTATTCTCAGGATTTTCTCCACAAATGAGCAATCTGGAGTGACTCAAACCAGTCACAGAACCCCAAAAGAATGAATTAGAACTGTGCTAAGTGGATTCCTATTGCGGTCCTATTCCCATAACCCATATAACAAGAATAAAGTTAACCTGAACGTTCTTATTAAAAAAGGTATAGGATTCCTACGCAGGAACCCCCTTTTTTTAAGGCATAGGAAACCCATAATCATTTTAGGTAAACTAGAGCAAAGGCAGTAGGAAGGAAACTTGGAGAGTTATATAATTGCCTGCAAATCACAAAACTGTATTTGTGGCTCTCAGTCCAGAGAGCAGCAAATAACCTCTGTGGGCAGCTAATTTAAGGCATTCAGTTGAACAGAGAGAGGTGAACACAAGTCTCTCCGAAATGGGGAAAAAAAAAAACCCACGAAAAACAGGATGCTGCAGATTACAGAACCTCTTGATCAATATTCTGTTATCCTCCTTCTTCTTCAACTGTCAGCAATTGCGTTCAATATTGAAACATCTCTAGCTTTAGGGTTTAGGGAACATTAGTTTTAATATGGGGATTTTAGTGCAGGGACTATTAAGTTTAATTTGTTTTTACTCTATTGTATTTATTTTTGTATATATATTTTATGTGTTTTAATTTTTCCCTGTGCACCGCTCCGAGTCCCCTTGGGGAGAGGACGCGGTATATAAAAATAAATTATTATTATTATTATTATTATTATTATTATTATTATTATTATTATTATTATTATTATTATTATTATTATTATTATTATTATTATTTATCTAATGGTATTAGAGGCAGGGTACTCTAATGCAGAATGACCACTCGTATGTCATCGAAGTGGATAAAGTAGCAAAGTTTATTCATAATATTTGTGTTTTGATACCTGCTGTTTTAACTGTTTTTGACAGTTTTGCCCAAGGATCTTTGCCTACGGATTCATGCACACACTTATCTTCACGCCTGAAAAAACTTCCCCGGGTTTCTAGCTCCAGAGAGTCTTAAGTCTCCCGAGACAGAGACTTCACTGGAACCTTTAGAAAATATAGAGGGTTTTTTTCTCCTCCTGGAAGAGAAAACTTCTCTTGAATCCACTGATCTTTGCCAAATCATTTCATAGGCAATCATGAGCTACAATGAAATATGTTGAATATAGTTATTCAAATGGTTATGGATCCACCTCTTAAGTGGTATCTCGAGATCAGTAGCCGTGATGCATGAAATTGATTCCTCTTCTATTTGGAATGAAGACTATATATATATATATTTTGACAGAGGGATTGAGGTTATACACTTCTAACACGCAACGGAACAACTTGCCGCAGCCAACGCGCCGTGGGAAAACTTGTAGCCAACCCGCTATGGAACAATTCAACTATTCAATGTAATTATTTAAAATAATTTTGATTTTTGTCACTTACATTTCATGTTGTCCTTCTTTTAACATCCTCTCTTTAAGGGTTCTATTTCACCATTGATTTGATATTAGTGTAACTCTTGTCCCATGATGAGTTGGCCACAGCAAATTGGCTGCAGCAATTCTTAAAAGTAAAGGTTCCCCTTGCACATATGTGCTAGTTGTTCCCAATTCTAGGGGACAAAGCCAAAGAGCCACTGCTTTCAAAGCCGAAGAGCCATTGCTGTCTGAAGACGTCTCCGTGGTCATGTGGCCGGCACGATTAAACCCAGAAGGTGCATGTAACGCTGTTACCTTCTCACCAAAGGTGGTCCTTATTTTTCTACTTGCGTTTTTACATACTTTCGGACTGCTAGGTTGGCAGAAGCTGGGACAATAATGGGAGCTCACTCCGTTACACGATGCTAGGGATTCGAACCACCAAGCTGCCAATCTTTCTGATCAACAAGCTCAGTGTCTTAGCCTCTTAGCCACCCCTAAGCAATTCTTATTCAGTCATGTCCAACTGTTGGAGACTTTATAGGCAAGTGCCACCCATCCTATCTTATCAAGCACACTTCAGATTTAGTCTTACGATTTTAGCTTCTACTGATATTTATATGATTTATCATCTCTCTGTAAGTTACCCCAAAAGTCCATGGTATACGCAATAATTTATACCAGCACCATAGTTCAAAGGCATCAATTCTTTTTCGATCAACTATTCTTAGTGTCCAAATCTCACACACATACCCATATGCCAAGCATCTGAATTTTCAGTTGCCAAGCATCTGAATTTTGAATATGAGCATAGGAATGTTGCAAAGGTTGTAACTGTGAAAAACAGTCATAAGTCACTTTTTTCCAATGTTGTTGTAACTTTGAACAGTCACTAAAGGAACTGCTGTAAATTGAAAACCGCCTGTATTCTTCTAGGATTGCCTGAAGATTTTGAGAACTTGGAAATATTTGGATGACACACGTCTTCACCCACAGCAGATGTCCCTAAGTCTGTAGCCCTCTAGTGAGGCTGGTGTGTTAATGTCCGAGATGGGATGGAGGTCCATCCATAATAGATCATGAACTGGTAGGCCTGCTGGAATTTTGAGGCCCTTTTATGTGTACAGTCTCAAAATGGCTGACTGTTCCTGGCTCATTGTAGAACATCCATAGACTAGAAAGAATTTCTCCACTCTTACTGCTTATCCTTATTACTCTCAACTCTACTTTCCAACAAATAATTTTATTGAAGCATTCTGTCATTTTGTTTATTATAGATATGTTGAAAAATGTGGGGTGGTTTTTTTACTAAAAGTGTGTGAAAAGTTTTGTTATAGTAACTGTAGGACAATGACTTGCTTTGCACTGTGCCAAATTTCAGTTTTGAAAAAAAAATGAATTCAGAAAAATTAAAACCAGTATCGATAATGATAGACTCCAAGGAATACCAGCACTTACAACCCACCTTGGTGGAGATCCAAGGTTGTCGACATCATCATCATCATCGGAAGGGATCTTGCAAGTCTTCTAGTCCAATCCCCTGCTCAGGTAGGAGACCATATATCATGTTTCCTCAAAAATAAGACAGGACCTTATTTTCTTTGGACCCCCCCAAAATAAGCACGTAGCCTTATTTTGGCGGAGGTCTTATTATTTTTGAGGTGCAGGAGGCAGAGAGCGTGGTCACCTCATGGCTGCTGCTGCATTGCAATATTTTCAGGGAGGGCTTATTGTTGTGGCCCAGCCGGCTCCGGATGAGCTGCTGATGGACTCCTCTAGTGAGGAGTCCTATGAGTCTGCTCTAGAGGAGGAGGCTGAGAGTGAGAGAGCAGAGAGCCCGGCTAGGCATCAGGAGGCACCTGGGGCTTGGAGTAGTGGTGAGGATCAAACCCAGTTTGTCCCTGATGTCAGGCTAAGAAGAGTCGAGAGAAGGCAGCGTCAGTTACAAGAGAGATGAATCCGGAGGAGGTAATCAGTCTCAGCTGCCTAATTGACTGGTCCCTCCCAAGAGGCTTTAAAAAAAAGCCTCTGTTAAGGTAATGGTTGCAGGGAACAACACATAATTTGCATAATCAGATCTTTCGTGTCTCAAGTCGTGTTGTATATTCTTTCATCAAGAAGCTTCAGGTCTGCTCAAGGTCAGTTCAGGCGAGCAGCCAAGAAGCAGTGAGTTTTGGTTATTCATCTTGTTAAGGAGGGAGTCAGAACAGCTTATTATCCAGGGAGAGCTTATTTTCAGGGAAACATGGTATCCCTTTAAATCTCCTACCAAAGCTAGAATGGATGGTGGAACTCTTAATCAAGATCTACTTCTTGCTGAAATGAATAGATCCTGACTTGCATTTCACATCAAAACTACATAGACCTTTTCCATATTTTAACAATTAGTTTGTGTTAGGATATTCAGCCATATATTGGGTTGACAATATATATGAGCCTATGTGCTTAAGGAGTTATGTAGCTTTAAGAACTGTTAAATTCTGATTGGCTGTGCTTCTCAGCTCTACCATAAAGGAAGCTCAGGAACACAGTCTGTTCCCCTTTTTCGACTCCCTTTGATTCCTGTGCTGAGGAGCTGAAATTGTGAAGACTGAAGAAGTATTTGTTTTGCATCACTGTAAGATAACTCTGTGTTTGGTGAAGGACTGTTATTGTTTTGAGAAGTTAGAATCACTGGTCGGAAGAAGCATTTTAGTTGCTACAAAGTAAAGACTATTTATTTTCTTACTATCACTGTTTTAGAGTTTGTGTGTGGTTAAAGCAACATATCTCTTTACTGTCCGGTGAATTACACTATTCCGCATTTATTTCCTAACACTGGTTACGGGACCAGAGTTGTAACACTGGTTCTGAACCCAGAGTTGCTAACAGTTTGTTCTCAAGAGAGGTCAGGACTTATTTGGTCTCACAAGAGAACGGGACGTATTGGAAGTTTAACAAAGATATGAATATTGGGAGATAATAGTTCACCAATTCCAATTAAATTAAAAAGCCTTCATACACCATGAGAAAGGCCTGGCTCGTGGACTGCAAAACTATCTAGCTTAACAGAACACAATGTTGGACAGAATAGACCAAAACATTTCCTTCGAAGCCGATCCTATGAATCAGAGTGATCACTTCTAAATTTACAGTAACGATCCATGGCATTTGGGGATAGAGATATTACTGATTAAACTAACATATGAGTCTCCAATCATTTTGACTCCTGCTGGATTAGAATTAGCAGGATTACAGTGACGTGAGTGTTTATGCGTTAGAGATGCACCTACTGGCACATCCCTGCAGCATTTCCCTTTCTAGTAAATCAGGAATGTCCAAACTTGGGAACTTTAAGACTTGTGGACTTCAACTCCCAGAATTCCCCAGCCAGCTATGCTGGCTGGGGAATTCTGGGAGTTGAAGTCCACAAGTCTTAAAGTTCCCAAGTTTGGACATCCCTGTAGTAAATAGTGTTACATAAAGGCAAAAAAAATATATAAGCCAGAATTGGAAATAGAAAAGAAAAAGAGAATCTAAGTGATATCTTTCATGACGCATCTCCATAGTTTTCCAGTCTCTCATCACCTCCATCTTCTGCTTCATACATTTCCTTTTCCCCTTAAACTTCTCACCACTTTTTATTTTTAAAGATTTCATCAAGAGCATCCAACCATGACTTTCTCAGCCTTCCCCCTCCTTCTGAGCTTCTCACTCTTCCTTCACATGCTGTATGTGCTTTGCAACTCAATCCTGATTTGAGTTGCATTTGGAAGGGTATTTTAAACCAGATCAAGAGGCCGTTTAAGTCTTCAGGGCCAGTGGTGGGATTCAAATAATTTAACAACCCTAATGACCAGCTGTGTAGGCATAGCTCAGTGGTCATGTGACCATGTGGGCATGGCCAACTCAACGTCACTCATATCGATGGCCTTAGCTGTGACAATGGAATAAGGGTTAACCGGAGGGGCAGTTTCTGTAAACAGGGCAATAAAGATGAGGCTAGAAACAGCACCAGAATGTTTCCTTCCTGCCTTCCTTACAGGATTAGCCCTGGAAAGTGGGGAAAAACACAAAAGGAGATTTCTTCTAACAACCGGTTCTCCGCACTGCTTAGAAAGATAACAATCAGTTCTCCCGAATAGGTGCGAACCGGCTGAATCCTACCACTGTTCAGGGCAGAAGCTGGAAGGCTCAAGTATAACCCTTCCTAAAGGGCAGCTGAATGATTCCTCTTTTAATGCCTAACTCTTTGACTTCTTGAACAACTGGCTATGAAGGGGAGCAGAAGAACAGGAGGAGCTTCCAATAATGGACTTCAACTTCCTTTTTGGTTCTCAACAGGAAATATAAATTATTAAGATTTTTTAAAAATAAGCATTGCAATTACATGACACTAGAGATATTGTCTAAGAGACATACTTCCAACGAATGTTTGGAAATATCTAAAGAATTGATATTTTATCATTCATGGTGGACTTTTGAAAAAGAGAAAAGGTACTAGATACAAATATGTATAGCAATTGATGCTCACTTCTTTAGATATCATCCTTTTTTTCCTTTTTGCTAGTCTTCACTTTTTCTTTTACCCTTTCATAATCTTTCTATTTCTTCTTCTCGGTTTCTGTAGCTTTTTTCAATCTTTGCAACATTTTATACATAATAGAAATTATGTATTAACAAAGTTATAAGCTGAGAATCCACAATAAACTAACTGTGAAACTATGAGAGTTTGTTTTTCATAAGGAAACATCAGCAAGGATTACCCAGGTTAAATCTCTCTCACCTTCTACAAATTAAGTGCAAGCCAAGCCTAATTGATGATGTATGATCCAACCATCAAGCTTAAATATGTGGTCCAAACACAACACCTGAGTTGGCAGAAACTCCAGGTTTTGGATCCCAATTTATTCAACACCATCCTTCTCTAAGTCTACACTAAGGCTTCACTAAGTTCATACCTGCATCAGGTCTATGACAACTCGCCACAGCTAACTCGCTGCAGCCAACTCCCTGTAGGACAACCCACCATGGCCAACTTGCCACAGCCAATTGCTGCAACCAACTTGCTGTAGGGTCAATCAACATGGTCAACGCATCATGGCCAACTAACTATGGGGCAACTCACCAACTTGTGAAAAAGGTTACACTAACATGGAAGAAAGAGTGAAATAGAATTATTAAAGAAAGGATGCCAAAGAAGTGACAAAATGAAATGTGAATGACAAAAAAATAAAACGTTTTTAAAATTATTTTAAATAATTCAATTGAATCGTTGGATTGTCCCGCAGCGAGTTGGCCCACAGTGAGTTGGCTACGGCAAATTGGCCTTGGTGATTTGGCAGTAGTGAGATGTCCCATTCTGCACCCATCAATGCAGTGGATGTTCCTACCAGATCAGACCAGTTCAGCCAAACCAGTCATGGTTTTCCAGCCTGGGTCACTGGAAACGGCAGAGACCCAGGCCTGTCACACCCCTGAACCAGTTCCCTGGTCTCTTCTCCCATCACAAGCATGTTTCTGCACATATGCAGAACAGTTTCCAGTAAACTGCATGTGTGCAAAACACCCTCTCTCAAAGAACTGGTATAAACTGGTTAACAACCCACCACTGGGTAACTAGGTTTGTCTAGTCTAACAAAGAGAGGGGCTAGAGATGACATGATAGCAGTTTTCCAGCACTTGAGGGGTTATCCCAGAGAAGATATTCTCCCTATTGTCCAAAGCATGGGTCTCCAACCTTTGCAACTTTAAGTCCTTCAGACTTAAAGTTGCAAAGGTTGGAGACCCCTGGTCTAAAGCACCAGAGGGCAGGGCAGGAAGTAATGGATGTAAAATTATCAAGGAAAGATCAAACCTGGAAATAAGGAGAAATTTCTTAAGGATGACAACAGTTAATCAATGGAATAGCTTGCCTCACAAAGTTGTGGATGCTGCATCACTGGAGGTTTTCAAAAATAGACTGGATGACCATTTGACTGGGATGGTATAAGGTGTCTTACCTTGAACAAGATGTTGGACTAGAAAACCTCCAAAACTTTCCTGTCCTAAGATTATAGAAGAGAAGAGAATAACAGAGTTTGAAGTGATCTTGGAGGTCTTCAAGTCCAACCCCCTGCTTAGGCAGGAAATCCTACAATACTTCAGACAAATGGTTGTCTAACATCTTCTTAAAAACTTCCAGTATTGGAGCATTCACAACTTCTGGAGGCAAGGTGTTCCACTGATTAATTGTTCTAACTGTCAGGAAATTTCTCCTCAGTTCTAAGTTGCTTCTCTCCTTGATTAATTTCCACCCATTGCTTCTTGTTCTGCCCTCAGGTGCTTTGGAGAAGAGCTTGACTCCCTCTTCTTTGGGGCAACCCCTGAGATATTGGAAAACTGCTTTCATGTCTCCCCTGGTCCTTCTTTTCATTAAACTAGACATGCCCAGTTCCTGCAACCGTTCTTCATATCTTTTAGCCTCCAGGCCCCTAATCCTCTTTGTTGCTCTTCTCTGCACTCTTTCTAGAGCCTCCAAATGTTTTCTACATCGTGGCGACCAAAACTGAATGCATGATAGAACAATTCTATGTTCTATCTCCCTTCTTCCTCTCCAACCTCTGCCTGCCATGGGGCACTCCCATATGCTGGTACTAAAAGGTTGCAGCAGGTGCACAGTGCTATGAAAGAACGTTACTCTGTTTTCACAGCAGCATGCCGCCATGAATAAACTGTAAGTGTGACCAGGAAATGCCATCTGTCACCATTCTGTAGATGCGTTTGCATGATTCCCACACATTTTCAGAGCTGACTAGAGTTCAAACAATTTATGCTAATTGGGTATGAGTGGGTGGATGTGGAACTAAGCAAAAGTCTTGAGCAATTTGGCAATTTTGTTTCCATGTTGGAGAGCCAGTGATGGTCATATTGAGAAGGAACAGTCTAGAGATAAAACATCTCACTCAACTGCAGAGTAGCTGAGATTTCTCTGTGGAATTTCAAATGTTGTTCACTTATCAACTCTTTAATGCATTTCACATAGCTGCTGCTCCAACAGGAACACCAGATCCAGTGTGGGATCATGGTGGCCATGAACTCCTGAGCTGCCTCAGACCTCGCTCTTAGAGAAAGCAGGTTGATGTCAACTAAAACCATAAGTCTGGAGAACTACACTACCAACCCAAAAATGGAGTCAAGAAGTTCAGATAAGGACGTTGCTGTGCATCAGGGTAGATGGTACCCGAGTAACTGACAGGTCTGCCAGGCTCAGCTTGGCACCTCACAGGCATCCTGCCATCAAAGGCTAGAAAGAGATGGGAAGGATAGATGGGCAATAAAGCTGTGTGCGTGCATGATGGGAAATAGGGAAGAGGGACTGTCAGGTGATGAAGACCAGAGAAGTTTGTACCAGTTTCCAAGGCCAGGCACCCTGAGAAAGAATGTTGATTACCCCAAAACATTCTCAAAACACTTCAGTTGAGTTCTGATTGGCTGAAGATGGATTGGTCATGGGGGGAAGGCTGGGATGAGGGGAAACCTTTCTGTATCTTTTGAGCGTGGGAAACCGAGAGTTAGCGTGACTTTATTGCAGCCAACATCTTTCGCTTCAACCAAATGAAGTCGAGGGTCTTTCTTTCTTAAGGGATCAGATCGGAGCAGGTCTGACAGTAACTATCCCCCAAACCCCTAGAGCTCAACTTAATGAACAGGGTGTTATATCTGATAAGCTGTGGTTCAACACACTTGAAAGACTTGAAATCCCTGAATGATGATTGCCACACATTCACCTTGCCCCAGTTGATGCCAAGCCAAAACAGAGCTGGCAAACATCTCCAAAAGGGCACTCCCACTTCTGGACCCAGCCAGACCTCAATATATCTATCATTTCAGTTCTCTCATGAATGCTTAATTGCAAATGGGGGAGGCCTTATGATAGACCTATCTGGCATTTAAAAGCAGCAGCTGAAAACCAAACCCTCTGAAGGTCTCCTAACTTGGTACAGGAACTGAGACCAAAGATCTGAAACACAAACGAGATTGGCCCTATGTTCCATGAGAACAGGCTGCTTCTTGTCTCCCACCATATCTCTCCATGCCTGTCATTATGATTAATGCGTTGTCCAATTTAGACCACGTTTGGCCATTTGAAGTTACAAATGTGGAGGTTTCCAGAAATACATCTTCTGAACCATAAACTTTTTGAGGCATTCTAGATCAGGCATTTCAAAAAGATCCAGAGCATATCCTGCAGGTTAGTGGAAGTTTTATTACTGCTTATGCCTATCATAACAGCCATTTGTGAATGTGCCTGCCAGAAGCTTCTCAATTTTTCAAATGTCCATCCAAAAGAGCTATTAGGAATATCTCTTTTGAATAGACGTTACAATATTGCTGCAGGAGATGGCCAATCTGTTCTGACCTAGGGTTCCTGAGACAGTACAAAATACATGCTTAGTCCCTAAAAAATCCTCTTTTTATTGCAACGGTTGTGAATTATGTTCATTCACAGCCCCTAATGAGTCACAAGTAGTTTGTAAAGAGTCTGACAGTACTCTGCCACAGTCCTTCCGGATAAGGCTGATAAGCTCCCAACTTTATCTCCCTTGAAACGCTGCCAAAGACCTAATTGCCAATTAGCTTTGCAAGGCCACACGGAGCACACAGTCAAAACGGAGCTTCAGGATGTAAACTGATCAGAATGAACAAAGTAGTTTCCTGCAAAGGCTCACATGCCTTTGCTCCTCTTTTACGTCTTATGGGAGGGGCCAATCATCTCCAAGCCTTAATCCCGAGTCGTCCCTTTTGTCTTAACTGTTCTTGCCTTCTGGCAGCTCTGTGCATGTGCACACTGGGAACAGGCTCCCCCTGTTCCTCTGCCTCGCTGCTGTCTGACCCTGGAGGCTCCGGAGGCAGCACATAAATCCCAGATGGCCTTGGCCCCATCTCTGCCTCTGATGCAGAGCCCTCATCAGAGCCTTCCCCAGACTCCAGGACTGGCCCATGTTCCTCCCCAACCTCCTCACTGTCTGACTTAGTTGCCAGCTCCGCAGTCTGCCAGAGGACCACAACACAGTCTGAGCCTGAGGGAGGGGTGAAGTACATCATCTGTCTCGAGTCCCTTTCCACCCACAAGAATTCTAAGCCCAGCCTTCCTTGAATTCTGTCGACTCTTATCTATCACCAGTTCATCTTGATCATTAGTAGTTCAGATTCTTGTCAAGAAATAAACTTGTACTTGTTTGAACAATCCCAGTTCCTGGTTTTTTGTGCCTGACATTTGCTTTTTGATGTATTTATTTACCCACTAAATAAAAGCATTGGTTTGATTCCTTTGTAGTACTCTAGAATACCACAGGAAAAGGAACACAGGAGTTACTAAAACGTGAATTAAGCTGGCGTTAGAAAGAAACTTAAGGTGACCTGACCTTGATTCTTGTTGATGTAAAAGGGAGGGAGGAAAACTATACTAGCAGAATCCAGAAAAACTATTTCAGTAAAGTGGAGTTCTAGTCAACCTTGTGAGGTTTGTTTTCTGTTGGGCCTCCCTCAAAGAATTGACAGATATTCAAGACATTACTCAGTGAATGATCCATCTTTATCAGAAGATTGAAAAAACTAGGAAAACTGACTTCAAGCAAGCATTTTAATCTGAAATGGAGAAGCACCACAATTCCAATTCCTTAGATGCTGCTGGGGATTAGAAGATCAGTGTTAGAATACAATTTGTTGGATTGAATTTTTATGCAATGACTACCAAAGTGTTCAGCTAGTATAAATGGCAGTGTTTACAAGTTTGGACCTATGTTATACAATCCATGCTCTTTTGTTATAAATAGTGTTTCCTGTTATGGTTAAGCAGTTTAGTAGTAAAGTACATGGTGACTGTACTCTTTGCTTGATCTGTGCTGCTACATATAAACAGAATTTCTAACAATCAGCAATCAGAAAAGGGAGCAAAGATCCTCACAGACAACAGCAGGAGAACAAATAAGAAGCCTTACCTCTTTCTGATGATACTTTATTGCTACCTTTAGCTTGGCCAAATCATGGCACTTCTGGGGATCTAACTCCTCACTCTGATCATCCCTGTGGTTCAAGATGATTTCCAGTTCTCGGGAGCTGCGTGCCTGATCCAGTAGGTCTTTTGCAAACCGCTTGCACTGCTGGGAAAGCTCCTCGTATTCCGCCTTGAACTCGTTCTCCACCTTGCTGAGTTCCTTCAGCTCCCAACCCAGCCGGAAGGCTGTCAAGATCGGGTCCTCGCTAGATAAGGCGATGAGTGAAGGACTGGCCAAAGCTTTATAGATGTTTAGCCTCGATCTGGAATGCCTCAGGCTGTCCACCTCTGAACTGGAGACGCATTCGACGCAGTTACATCGGATCTGATGTGGCCGTGGGATGGTGACCCGTCTTTGGACAAGCAGCTTTATGATCTCGTAGTTGTTGGTATGAGCAGCCAACATGATGGGGGTGATATCAGGGGTGAACTCCGAAAATTGGGTGTCCATCATTAGTGTGGGAACCTAGGTAAAATCAGGTCAAGCTGTTAACCTCTTTCCTGTACAAGTGCTTTAAAATCACCGCATATCAAGAGGAAGGTTCAAATGGCTCATGCAGCAACAAAGATGTTTAGGGGACTGGAGGCTAAAACATATGAAGAACAGTTGCAGGAACTGGGTAGGTCTAGTTTAATGAAAAGAATGACCAGGGGAGACATGATAGCAGCCTTCCCATATCTCAGGGGATGCCACAAAGAAGAGGGAGTCAAGCTATTCTCCAAGGCACCTGAGGACAGAACAAGAAGCAATGGGTGGAGAACGAATCAAGGAGGGAAGCAACTTAGAACTAAGGAGAAATGTCTTTCTTTTGATTGAAGATGTTTCGCTTTTCAGCCAAGAAGCTTCTTCAGTTCTGGCTGATTTCTCCACCATTCAGTCAGAACTGAAGAAGCCTTTTGGATGAAGGAGCGAAACGTCCAGAGTCTCCATGTCTTTTCTACATCTTGGCAACCAAAACTGAATGCAGGCCACACTTGGAATACTGCATTCAGTTTTGGTCGCCAAGATGTAGAAAAGATGTGGAGATTCTAGAAAGGGTACAGAGCAGAGCAACAAAGAGGATTAGGGGACTGGAGGTTAAAACATATGAAGAACGGTTGCAGGAACTGGGTAGGTCTAGTTTAATGAAAAGAAGGACTAGGGAAGACATGATAGCAGGGTTCCGATATCTCAGGGGTTGCCACAAAGAAAAGGGAGTCAAACTATTATCCAAAGTACCTGAGGGCAGGACAAGAAGCAATGGGTGGAAACTAATCAAGGAGAGAAGCAACTTAGAACTGAGGAGAAATTTCCTGACAGTGAGAGCAATTAATCAGTGGAACAGCTTGCCTCCAGAAGTTGTGAATGCCCCAACACCGCAAGTCTTTAAGAAGATATTGGATAGCCATTTGTCTGAAATGATATAAGGTTCCTGCCTAGGCAGTGTGTTGGACTAGAAGTCCTGCAAGGTCCCTTCCAACTCTGCTATTGTATTGTATAAGATCAATTTCACTTCACCAATACTACAATCAGTGTTTAAATATATATATCCTGTAAGACTCCTATGAATCTCACAGAGGAAAGTTGAATAAACATCCCAAAAGGTGAACAACCGTGGTCATACTGTTGCACAGAAAATTACATGAATTGTTCATTAAATCATCTAGAAGCAAACCTGGACCTTTTGTACTCAGCAGACTTAGTCCTCAATAGTACAGAGTTGACCTTGCCTCTCTCAAACAGCTAACCAGGATCAAATCTGGTTAGTATTAGAATGGCAAACTATCAGAAAATCCCTGGCTTTCAGGCTGGATGGGAAAGTTAAAAAAATAAAAACATCCTTGAAAGAAGAAAAACTGATCCTTTCTATAGGAGAAGGCAAAGAAGAGGCAGAGCCAGGGGTGGAGTCAACCTAAAACCCTTACAAATCTACACATGCTTGAAGTCCAGCCTCCCCTGAATTTAATTGACTAGGTTCTTGTGTATAGGCATGAGCAATAAATTAGCTCAACTGGAACTTAACATGTGATCCTGAGTCCTTGCACCCAATAGCTAAGGAAATAACATTGATTATGTATAAAGCAATGCACATCTTCAAAGATACTTAGAACAGGAAATTCTGAATGGTATCTGAAGGGAACACACTACTGGGGGGGGGTGCTTCTATACAGTCCAGGTTTAGTTCCAAGAACCCCAAAATAGGAGAACATAACCCTTGACATCAATACTTCTCACTTGGACAGCATAGACCTAGAATAATAGAGTTGGAAGGGATCTTGGAGGTCTTCTAGTCCAACCCCCCACTTGAATAGGAGATCCTATACCAGGGGTCTGCAACCTTAAACACTCAAAGAGCCACTTGGACCCATTTCCCTGAAAAGAAAACACCAGGAGCCAATAATGTAACAATTGGTATGGTTGGGTGGGCATGGCCAACTTGACGTCACTCACTCCCACCCAGTCACATGATTCCCCCAGCCACGCCTACCCAGCTGGTCATTAGGGCAGAGAACCAGTTGTTAAATTATTGTTAAATCAGGTGACAGCCGTGGCCAGGAGGGCGTTTTACCAGGTTCGCCTGGTACGCCAATTGCGCCCCCTATTGGATCGGGACGCCCTTCGCACAGTCACTCATGCCCTCGTGACATCCCGACTGGACTATTGCAACTCTCTCTACATGGGGCTTCCCTTGAGGTGCACCCGGAGACTTCAGCTGGTCCAGAATGCAGCCGCGCGAGCAATTATGGGTACCACAAGGTACACCCATGTAACACCGCTCTTGCGTGAGCTGCACTGGCTGCCTGTCGTCTTCCGGGTGCGCTTCAAGGTATTAATTATCATCTTTAAAGCGCTCCATGGCTCGGGACCTAGCTACTTGCGGGATCGGATCCTGCCTCATACATCCTCACGACCGATTCGCTCCCACAGAGAGGGACTTCTCCGGGTGCCGTCCACTAGACTTTGTCAGCGGGCGACACCCAGGGGAAGGGCTCTCTCTGTGGCGGGCCCAGCCCTCTGGAACGACCTCCCCCCCGATATTAGGACCACCACGGATCTCCGCTCCTTCCGTCTTAAATTGAAAACACACTTTTTCTGCCTTGCCGGCCTGGGATAACTTCTCCTCTGTTTTTAGGGTTTTTTAGGGTTTTTTGGGGAATGGGGATTTTTAGTCAATGGTTTTAGTCAATGGTTTTTAGCACAGGAATTAATTTAATCTGTTTTTACATTGGTATGTATTTTGTATATTTATTGTTTTTATTTCCCCTGTGCACCGCCCCGAGTCCCTGTGGGGAGAGGGAGCGGTTAATAAATTTAACTATTAATTATTATTATTATTTGCCCTGCCTCACCCACTCCCCTCCCAGCCACCTCTTGCCCTATCCGGCCTCAGGTGTGTTTTTCATCTTTCACTCTCTATGTCTCTCTCTCTCTCTGTGTGTGCCTCTGTCTCTCTCTCTCTCTCTCTCTGTCTCCCTCTCTGTGCTTCTGTCTCTGTCTGTCTGTCTGTCTTTCTGTGTGTGTGTGTGTGGATGTCTGTCACTCTCTATTGCTGTGTGTCTGTGTCTGTGTCTGTGTCTCACTGTCTGACAGACTGCAGCAGGAAATGGCAGGTGGCTACTTCTGGCCTTTGTTGCTGGATGCACCTCAATCGCTCATGGAGACATGCAACCTTCTTTCCACCCCAAGCCACTGGCCAACCTGCACCACAGCGGACACAGCTGCTCTTGCCAGGGGCGAATGGGGCAGGGTCACATTGTGGCTCCATGTCATAATGGGCTCCAGGAGGAGGAGGGGACCCCATCTCCCCATTGTGAAGCATGCTCCATTTCACTGTACTGTGCAAGGTGCTGCAAGAGCAGCGGGGCAAGCCATGGAGCAGAGACATCTCTGCAGCAGAGGGATGAAAGAAGGGAGCTGCAGAAGAGGGATAAAAGAGCCCCGTGTGGCTCCGGAGCTGTGGGTTGCCAACCCCTGATCTAGAGTGAGGTGTTCAAGCTGAACGCAAATCTAGCTCCTGTTTTGTTCCCAGGTAAACACAGGCCAACCCATCAAGCATCTAAGTAGGAGCCAAATGAGGAAGCCTTTCCAAGACATCTTTCTAGAGAAAGTTTTCCTCTCGGCGTTTTTCCCCCCTCTTCCATCAGCTCCATCCATCTCCAAAGACTTTCACGAGACCTTGGTGAAACCCTACCGTTCATTTACTCACCCGGTCCAATCAACACGAAGCCAATTTGCTCAATGTCAAAAATCTGTGCTTCAAGCTTAAGAAATTATGAGACTTTTGGTGACCCAACTATTCAAAGTTCGGAGAGTGGGATGAAAAAGGGAAAATGTGAGAATCCCAGGTTCTAAATGTGAATGTAGACGTAGTGCCAAAAACTGCTGAATCTCTCATGACAGCCTGGCTTGAGGTTCAGTCTCCATTCCATCCACAGGGTACATATGCCACAATTTTATTTCAGTGCTCGGGATACCGTCAGAGAGTCAGCTTTGACATGTCTTGAATAGAAAACAAAGCAGCAGAAACCACGAATAGAAAGCAAATATCTTTAGATTTGCTGTTTGTGACCATAAAATAGCATGTTTGTACTTTGCTATTAAAGATGCACTGCGTAGAATAAATCTGCTCCACTTTACGAACTGCGTGGAGAGGTCAGCATTTCACTCTGGATGGGGAAGGAGGGAGCCTTTAAATAGATTTGCAGTGTACATTTACAACTTCTAAAATGCAGAACCTTTCTGTCCTCATGACCTTTATTTCCTAATTGTTGTGTTGTGAAGAGGGTCCAAACCAGAGATGGTATTGAGCAGGTTCCGATCAGTTCTGGAGAACTGGTAGCAGAAATTTTGAGTAGTTCAGAGAACTGGTAAATCCCACCTCTGGCTGGCCATGCCCCCATCTATTCTCTGCCTCCCAAGTCCCAACTGATCCAGAGGGAATGGGGATTTTGCAATATTCTTCTCCCCGGAATGGAGATTTTACAGTATCTTTCCCCTGGAGTGGGTAGGGAATGGGGATTTTACAGCATCCATCCCTCGGAGTGGGGAGGGAATGAAAATTTTATAGCATCCTTCCCCCAGAGTGGGGAGGGAATGGAGGTTTTACAGTATCCTTCCCCTGGAGTGGGGAGGGAATGGGATTTTTGTAGTATCCTTCCCCCAGAGTTGAGAGGGAATGGAGCTTTTACAGTGTCCTTCCCCTGGAGTAGGGAGGGAATGGAGATTTGCAGTATCCTTCCCATGGAGTGTGGAAGGAATGGAGATTTTGCAGTATCCTTCCCCTGGAGTGGGGAGGGAATGGAGATTTTGCAGTATCCTTCCCCTGGAGTGTGGAAGGAATGCAGATTTTGCAGCATTCTTCCCCTGGAGTGGGGAGGGAATGGAGATTTTGCAGTATCCTTCCCCTGGAGTGGGGAGGGAATGGAGATTTGCAATATCCTTCCCCTGGAGTGTGGAAGGAATGGAGATTTTGCAGTATCCTTCCCCTGGAGTGGGGAGGGAATGGAGATTTGCAGTATCTTTCCCCTGGAGTGGAGAGGGAATGGAGATTTTGCAGTATCCTTCCCCTGGAATGGAGAGGGAATGGAGATTTTGCAGTATCCTTCCCCTGGAGTGGGGAGGGAATGGAGATTTTGCAGTATCCTTCCCCTGGAGTGGGGAGGGAATGGAGATTTTGCAGTATCCTTCCCCTGGAGTGGGGAGGGAATGGAGATTTTGCAGTATCCTTCCCCTGGAGTGGGGAGGGAATGGAGATTTGCAGTATCCTTCCCCTGGAGTGTGGAAGGAATGCAGATTTTGCAGCATTCTTCCCCTGGAGTGGGGAGGGAATGGGGATTTTACATCAGTGGTAGTCAACCTGGTCCCTACCACCCACTAGTGGGCATTCCAGCTTTCATGGTGGGCGGTAGGGGTTTTGTCCAATACTGAAGCACTTTCTTTTTTTCTTTATTTAATTGACTTTTTTTAAAAAAAATCATAGTATTATTTAAAAGCATTTTCATTAGGTTTTCCTAAAATCACCATTACTATGGAACCGGTGGACAGTTAGAAAATTTTACTACTAACAGAGATACAAAAATGGGCGGTAGGTATAAAAAGGTTGACTGCCCCTGTTTTACAGTATCCTTCCTCTGCCACGCCCACCAAGCCACACCCACCAAGCAACACTCATAGAACCGGTAGTAAAAAAAAAATGAATCCCACCACTGCCATCAGAATGCATAATTCTGTGTCAACTCACCTTTGGCAAAAGAGAGAGAAAGAGAAACCAGCAATAACACTCATGAAATAATTGGGTAGTGAAATATCGCTGTTTCTACAGCAGAGGACAGAAATGGTGGGTTCAAAGAAAGACCAGCATTTTCCTCTCCATCTCAGGTTGAATTTGTTGTTCACCCCCCATTTTAAGGCAGGGAGGGAGCTGTGCAGCAGGATTTCTCAACGAGAAAGAGATGTAAATGGTCTGCAAGCTGCCAGTCTCACAGCAGTTTGCTACTAAATGATCAGCCCACCTCGCAGCTAAGGCTAATGTGCACCCCCCATGGTGGGTTATTATTGACATCTGCTGTTCAGAAGGCTGAAACCTTCAAGCACAGCAAAGAGTTTGGCAGGAGATCTGCAAACAATTCCCATTGGTAAGGCAGACTTTTCCGTTTGTTGCTGGCATAGGCAACTTGATGTGATGCTCAGTGCCTGGCATGGTTCTCTGTTCAGCTAGCCCACTTCATCCAATCAAAGGTAAAGACGTCTCTGTGGATTTTATTTTGCAGGTCATTGCAGACTCTGGTGAGCGGTGCTCATCTCTGATTCAAGGCTTTGTTTTTGCATTGAGCCAGCGCAGTCTGAAGATATGTCCATGGTTATCTAGCCAGCATAAACATCGCATCACACTATTACCTTCCCAGTGAAGTGGTGCCTATTTATCTGCTTGCATTTGCATGCTTTCGAACTGCTAGGTTGGCAGCAGCTGGAGCAAGAATGGGAGCTCACTCAGGGGTGGGTTGCTGCCAGTTTTACTACCAGTTTGCAACCCCTGCATTGGTCTGATGCGCGCTGTTCGCACGTGCACTGTTCAATGTAATTTGTTCTGTGCACATGTGCAGAACAATTTACAGTGAACTGCGCATGCGCAGTCACTGAAATCCAAAATGATGGCGGCCCAGAGGAGATGAGGGAACCAGTTTGGGGGCATGGCATGCCTGGGTCACTGCCGGTTGTGTGACCCAGATCTCTTCCACTACCAGTTTGGCTGAACCACCAGCAACCTACCTCTGAGCTCACTGCATCGTGTGATGCTTGGGTCTCGAACCTGGGCTGCCAGTTTTCCAGCTGACAACTCAGCGTCTTAAACACTCAGCCACTTCACCACCTCAAACAGTATGACTAATTCCAGGTGAATTCTGTGCCCATCTGCCTTCGGGTCATCCAAGGTACTCCAAGCAAAAACATAGCCAAAAGATCAACATGGATCTTTCGTGGTCTAAAATAGATAAGGGTAGGTGTGGGATTCTTTCAGAGGAAGTATAAACTCTCTGGGCACAGATTGGCATAAGAATGACAAGAAAAGAGTGTCCCAAACTTCCCTATTCACATAGAAGGTGAGCCCCTAACATGGATCTGATGAATTAGTATCAGGATTGTTTTTGGAAGCTATTTGGATTTCTTGGTGCTCTCTGAACCTGGTTGCATTTCTACATTTCCTACCTACTTCACTATTACACAACTAGGGAACATCATTAGTATGGTGAATTATGCAAGGCACCATAACTTCACAGTTGAACCTTAAGCGATAGATATTTTCTTCCATTGGAAAGTAATTCTTTACAAGCAAGATTCCTACAGATTCTTCTTTAATAAGATTTATTGTGATGAAAGAAAGAAAATTTCAAGAATTTCAGCAAGAGATATTTCCAATTTATAACCAGACATCCCCCAATATATTAAGGAGGCAATTTTTCATGACTTTACCGTGGACTACTGAGGGGGCAGTACAGTGGTGAAATTCAAATTTATTTACTATCGGTTCTGTGGGCATGGCTTGGTGGGCATGGCAGGGGAAGGATACTACAAAATCCCCATTCCCTCCCCAATCCAGGGGAAGGATACTGCAAAACCTCCACTCCCTCCCCACTCCTGGGGGAAGGATACTGCAAAATCCCCATTCCCTCCCCAATCCAGGGGAAGGATACTGCAAAATCTCCACTCCCTCCCCAATCCAGGGGAAGGATACTGCAAAATCTCCACTCCCTCCCCAATCCAGGGGAAGGATACTGCAAAATCCCCATTCCCTCCCCAATCCAGGGGAAGGATACTGCAAAATCTCCACTCCCTCCCCACTCCTGGTGGAAGGATACTGCAAAATCCCCATTCCCTCCCCAATCCAGGGGAAGGATACTGCAAAATCCCCATTCCCTCCCCAATCCAGGGGAAGGATACTGCAAAATCTCCACTCCCTCCCCACTCCTGGGGGAAGGATACTGCAAAATCCCCATTCCCTCCCCAATCCAGGGGAAGGATACTGCAAAATCTCCACTCCCTCCCCAATCCAGGGGAAGGATACTGCAAAATCCCCATTCCCTCCCCACTCCAGGGGAAGGATACTGCAAAATCTCCATTCCCTCCTCATTCCAGGGGAAGGATACTGCAAAATCTCCACTCCCTCCCCAATCCAGGGGAAGGATACTGCAAAATCTCCACTCCCTCCCCACTCCTGGTGGAAGGATACTGCAAAATCCCCATTCCCTCCCCACTCCAGGGGGAAGGATACTGCAAAATCCCCATTCCCTCCCCACTCTGGGACCAGCCAGAAGTGGTATTTGCTGGTTCTCTGAACTACTCAAAATATCCACTACTGGTTCTCCAGAGCCTGTCAGAACCTGCTGAATTTCACCCCTGCAGCAGTGGATGAGTATAATGGAAGACCTTGGAGGTCTTTTAGTCCAAACCCCTGCTCAAGTGGGAGACCTTAGGGCTGTCAAATTCATGGCCCATAGGCTAGATGCGTCACACGCTGGCCACACCCACGGCTGTTTTAGCGAAGGGGGGGAAAAGTCACCATACATCATGTGACACTGCCATGATGATGCAAGTTTTACACCCCTGCCCATTCAGACAAATGGCTCTCCAATATCTTAAAAACCTCCAGTATTAGAGCATGTACAACTTCTGAAGGCAAGCCATCTGCTTAGTTCTAGGCTGGACCCTTGATTAGTTGCCATTCATGGCTTCTTGTTCTGCCTTCAGGTGCTTTGCAGAATAGGTTGAGCCCCTCTTCTTTGTAACAGTCTCTCAAATATTGTAACAATGCTATCATCTCACCCCTAGTTCTTTGTTTTCATTACATTAGTTATACTCAAATTCCTGCAACCGTTCTTCATAGTCTTAGTCTTCAATCCCCTAATCATCTTTATTGCTCTTCTCTGCACCCTTTCTAGACTCTCAACATCTTTTTTTCGTATTTCAGTGACCAAATCTGGATGCAATATTCCAAGGGTGGCGTTCTTTTAACTGATACTAAATGACCTTGCAAGTGACTGTTTCTCTCCTGAAACTTGATGAACTAACCATGATAGTCCTGTGACATGAGTGGGATTCTGGAAATTGTATGGGAGACCTAATATCTCTTAGTGTTGTCCAGGAGTGGGCTCCAGCTGCTGCTACTGCCACTTTGCTCAGGGATGTACCCTGCACACACGCTTGATGCACCCTGCATTTGATGCGCAGTGCAACAAAAACTGCTCTGCGCATCCGCAGAAAGCAAAAACAAGATGGCTTAGTGAGCTGCTGAGAGAACTGGTTCAGGGGCGTGGCAGGCCTGGGTCACTGCCGGTTCCAGCGACACAGGTCGCCAAGTTCCAACTGGTTCAGCCAAACCGGGTCGAACCGGTAGGAACCAACTTCTGGTGTTATCCCTACATAATGGCTTATATTCACACAAAATTTATTTATTTATTTATTTTGAATTTATACCCCGCCGTTCTCCTTGGTAGGACCCAGGGCGGCGCACAGGCATTATTAAAACCACAATAAAAACATATTAAATTAATTAAAACCCGTGCTAAAACCATTTGAAACCCTACCAAATTATAATTTATGTTTAAAAAGTCAGAAACGGGGGGTTATCCTAGGCCAGCTTGTTGGAATAAATGCGTCTTAAGACGTTGGCGAAAGAGGCGGAGGTCCAAGGTAGTGCGAAGGTCAGGGGGTAGGTCGTTCCAGAGGGCCGGGCCCGCCACAGAGAAGGCCCTTCCCCTGGGTGTCACCAACCGGCATTGCCCAGCCGACGGCACCCGGAGAAGACCCTCTCTGTTGGAGCGGATCGGATGAAGGGATGTATGGGGCAGGAGGTGGTCTCGTATATAGCTAGGCCCCGAGCCATGGAGCGATTTAAAGATGGTCATCAGCACCTTGAAGCGCACTCGAAAGGCCACAGGCAGCCAGTGCAGCTCGCGCAGGAGATGTGTTACGTGGGCTTGCCTTGGGGCACCCATAATCACCCGCGTGGCCGCATTCTGTACTAACTGTAGCCTTCGAGTGCACCTCAAGGGGAGCCCCATGTAGAGAGCATTACATGCCCTACAAGCTAAACTGGGTTAGATAGTTTGTGGTTCAGTACTTGGGGGCACCTTAGTTATGTTCTTAACCTGTTTGATTAATTTTGGCATAACAGAAGGATTGGGCCATATTAAGCTGTCTTCTGCTTTGTGAACAACAACTATCTTAATCCAGCACCTGGTTTCTACGTAGCTAACCAGATGCCCCTGAGGTGCTCAAAAGCAGAACATGGAAATGTAACTCTCTTATCATTGTTCCCCCCCACAGCTGGTAGAGAGAGATAAGCTATTCCCACCAATAAACAGCATTTGTGTTCAAGACCTTCACCGTGAATTTTCCCCAACCTTTATTAAGGCCATCCAAATTAGTGGCCATCATCACAGCTTGTGGTACCAAATTGCACAGGTTAGTTACATATTGTGCCAAGTTAAGTTTGTTTGCTTGTTCTAAATCTCTTGCCAAACTCTTCAATAGGCAACCCCTGGTCCTACTCTAAGACCAATCCATTGTCTAGTTCAGGGGTCTCCAAACTTGGAGCTTTAAGACTTGTAGACTTCAGTTCCCAGAATTTCTCAGACAGTTGCAAGAATTTCAGCAATAGAGTTGCTAGTTGACTGCCGAATTCTGGGAGTCGAAGTCCACAAGTCTTAAAGTTTTAAGTTTGGATACCCCTACTCTAGTTCTTTGAAAATGAAATTCTAATAAACCCCAGGGTTCGCACACACTATCTGTTCTTCCAACACAGAAAAGTTTTGTGTGTGTGTGGTTAAGCCTCACAAAACACCCAAATTATATGTGTATTAAATGTAAGCTATGTGAACTACTAGAACACTGATGGCAAACGTATGGCATGTGTGCCAGAGGTAGCACACAGAGCCCTTCCTGACCAACCTAGCTGACAAATTTGTTATCCAAAAGGTAGAGGAGGGAACCAGAGAGACAGTTATACAGAACTTAATTCTTACAAACAGAAAAGAAGTGATAGAGGACATTGAAGCCACAGGAGCCTTGGGTGAGAGTGACCATGTCATATTAGAATTCAACATAACACAATAGAACACAAACAAGCAATAGAGCACAATCATTCCAGAGTCCTAGATTTTAAAAGAGCTGATTTTAACAAACTCAGAGAGAACGTGGGAAAGATCTCTCTGAGAAATTGAAAGACAAAAAGGACAAGTACAAAAAACGGAAAGAAGGACACATAACTATGGTAAAATATCAGCAGATAGCCTGAATCTGCAAAGAAATGAAGGATCAAAATGAACAAAGACTTGCAACAAAAGTCAAAGATAATTTTAAAGAAAAAAATCAAGGAAACGGTCGGTCCACTAAAGAGAGAAGATGGCAATGAAGAAACGGGCAGCAAAGGGAAAGCAGAGCAGGTACTAATACCATTCTATAAAGCCCTAGTAAGACCACACCTAGAGTACTGCATCCAGCTTTAGTCATCACACTATAAAAAAGATGTTGAGACTCTAGAAAAAGTGCAGAGAAGAGCAACCAGGATATTTAGGGGATTGGAAACTAAAACAAATGAAGAATGGTTGTAGGAACTGGGCATGGTTAGTCTAGTGAAGATAAGGATCAGGGGAAACATGATAGCCCTGCTCCAATATTTGAGGGGCTTCATGGAGAGGAGGGGGTCAAGCTATTTTCCAAACCAGACAAGGAATAATGGATGGAAACTGACCAAGGAGAGATTCAACCTGGAAATAAGGAGGAACTTTCTGACAGTGAGAGCAATCAACCAATGGAACATAAGTTGCCTTCAGATGTTTTGGGAGCTTCATCATTGGAAGCTTTCAAAAAGGGACTGGAGTACCATCTGTCAAAAATGATATACGGTCTGCTTGGGCATGGGGTTGGACTAGAAGATGGTCTACAAGGCCCCTTCCAACTCTGTTAATCTATTAATGCAGATAATCTGTTAAAATCTTTTCTTCTTTTTAAATTGTATCTTTTTTTTTTGGTTGCATCAATGGAGCCCTGGTGCCACAGGGGTTGGAATGCAGTATTGCAAGGTCCCTTCTGTTAAGCTGTAGCTACTCAAGTCCTCCCTGCTTTTATTATTTGGAAATATTTCGTCCTTTCAACTGATCCAGGAAAGTATTCAAAATGGATTTGAGTTGGACAGCCAATTCAATTTTCATGGTGCCATGAATTTGCAAATTGCTTTTTAGTATGTGAAAAAAAAAGACTTACTGACCCCATTCCAATACTTAGGTTGGCTGTGGAGTTAATCCATTCAGCCAGTTCACTGAGTCATAACATAACCCAACTGGGTTGAGTTGGAACAACATGCCAAGCCATTGAAAACTCTCATCAAGTTTCATAGTGGTCAAATGAAGAGGGCTGTGCAAACAAGAGTTGATATTTTTAGGGAGATCATATATCAGCGAAAGAGGGTGAAGACAGTCTCTCACTAACAATTCACAGATTAAATTATATAGTATACTATGTAATATAAAGACTATATTACATTGTATTATATATAACAGAGTCTTCAATCTGGCAAGATTTTGTCTGTAGGCATGCAACAATAAAGATGTCAGCTTGGAATCCAACCTAGAACTAAGGAGAAAATTCTGGACAGTGAGAACAATTAACCAGTGGAATGGTTTGCCTCCAGAAGTTGTGTGTGATTCACCACTGGAGGTTTTCAAGAAGAGATGGGACAGCCATTTGTCCAAGAAGAAGGGTTGGATTAGAAGACCTCGAAGGTGCCTTCACACTCTATGATTCTGAATAAATCAGCTCTAGTTTATGATTCTATGAAAGAATTCTGACATAGCATTTATGGTTTTGCGCTTGACATCTAGTGTCCTGCATTTGATAATTTTCTGTTAAATCTTGCTCTCTTGCCTTCATCTTCTCATATCTCTCAATATAGGGGTCTACAGATTTTTTTCGTGGAAATTTGTGGAATTACAGCTTCCCATGGCACAAAAAACAAACAAACCATGGCTAATAATGAAGTGGATATATTATCCGGCAATACCTGGCGAGAAATGGTGGTTGCCAATCCTTGCTAGTTGCATCAAAGTTCAAAGTGTGGTCATTTTAAACATGACTACTATTGAGATCACTCAGTTTTAAACCTTATAGTTTCTAAGAATCTCTTTCACCTATTTGTGAGTCTTTGCATGTTTGTTCTGCATTCAAGGACATTTTTAAATTTGGTTTATCTCTCCCCATTCTATTAAAATTGAAATTTACTTTGTTCTGATGATTAGATAACTGTGGTCCCAGGAATCAGGGCAGTGGGCCAGACTAGGACATGCAGGATAAGCTACTTGGCATGCATAACTGAGTCCACCAAGCAAAAAAGGCTCAGCAGAAACAGCTATCACCATCCCTTTGCAGCTACTGATTGGGACCCTGATTTCAAGGTGCTTAATGCACAAGGAAGGATACGGTGGCTCAGTGGCTAAGACGCTGAGCTTGTCGATCAGAAAGGTTGGCAGTTCGGCGGTTCGAATCCCTAGCGCCGTGTAACAGAGTGAGCTCCCATTACTTGTCCCAGCTTCTGACAACCTAGCAGTTCGAAAGCACGTAAAAATGCAAGTAGGAAAATAGGAACCACCTTTGGTGGGAAGGGAACAGCATTCCATGTGCCTTCAGCATTCAGTCATGCCGGCCACATGACCATGGAGACGTTTTCGGACAGCGCTGGCTCTTCGGCTTTGAAACGGAGATGAGCACCGCCCCCTAGAGTTGGGAACGACTAGCACATACAGTAGGTGTGAGGGGAAATTTTACCTTTAATGCACAAGGACCATTCCACTGTTCTTATGTCATGTGGATGGATGACTTCCAAAAACAGAGGGAGCCAAAATGCCTTCAAACTCTACAAGGATAAAAGAATCCTTATGTCTTCAAAAAAAGTTGTCCCAAAAGTGCTTTTTTTCCCCAAAAGACAACTGGACTTTGTTTTTTCCCTGAAGACGTTTCACTTCTCATGTGAAAAGCTTCTTCAGCTCTGGGAACTCCATAGACATTTAGCTATGCACGTCAAAACAATGGTTTAACTATCCTGAAAATGTTGGATCCATTTGCTAGAGGGCCACATGTGGCCCTTAATGGTAGGGATGATACGGCCTCCATCAAGCCAGCGTTTACTTTAAAAAGCATAAGGTAAAAGGTAATGGAATCTGTGCAGATTTTATTCTGCTAGTTGCTGCTGAATTTGGGGGTGGGGGCAATGCTCATTTCTATTCCAAGGCCATTGAGCCAGTGCTGTCCAAAGGCATTTCTGCAGTCATGTGACCAGCATGACATCATGGAGCACTGTTACCTTTCCACCAAAGTGGTACCTATTATATACGGTCTATTATATAGACCGTATCCTGCCCCATACATCCCTCCAACCGATCCGCTCCTGTAGAGAGGGTCTTCTCCGGGTGCCGTCGGCCAGGCAATGCCGGTTGGCGACATCCAGGGGAAGGGCCTTCTCTGTGGCGGGCCCAACCCTCTGGAACGACCTGTCCCCTGAACTCCGTACCACCACAGACCTCCGCCTTTTCCGCCGGCGTCTGAAAACGCATTTATTCCAACAAGCCGGCCTAGGATAACCACCCGATTTGGACTTTTTAGTTATAAATTTTAATTAGAGAATTTTAAAATGTTTTAGCACGGGGTAATTTAATTTAATTGGATTTTAATAATTGGTTTATTTATGTACGTTGTGTTTTAATTCGCCTGTGCGCCGCCCTGGGTCCTTTTGTAGGAGAAGGGCGGGGTATAAATTTAATAAAATAAAATAAAAAATAAAATATTAGAGTTTAGGGTTTAGAGTTTATTGGGTTTTTATACCGCCCTACTCCCGAAGGACTCAGGGCTGTGTACAGCCAAAATAAAAACAAATACACAAAAGTTAAAAGAAAGCCTTTAAAAGACATAATTAAAATATTGGCCGAAACGTGGAAAAACCCCAAACTAACCCTGATTAAAATAAAAATTTAAATGTAAAAATTTAAAAATCATGCTTTATGCCAGCCTGGCTTGTTGAAAAAGAAAGGTTTTGAGACCGCGGTGGAAGGTGCGTAGGTCAGGGATAGTTCTTAATTCCGGGGGCAATTCGTTCCAGAGGGCAGGTGCTCCCACGGAGAAGGCTCTCCCCCTGGGTGTCGCCAGTCGACATTGTCTAGCCGACGGCACCATGAGGAGACCCGGTGGGAGGTTCTCGGTTGCAGAAGGCGATCTCGTAGGTACCCAGGTCCTAAGCCATGGAGCGCTTTAAAGATGGTAACCAACACCTTGAAACGCACCCGGAAAACCACCGGAAGCCAGTGCAGCTCGCGCAGGAAGGGTGTTACATGGGAGTGTCGCGTCGCCCCCATAATTACCTGTGTGGCCACATTCTGGACCAGTTGAAGCCTCCAGGTGCTCTTCAAGGGGAGCCCCATGTAGAGAGTATTGATCTACTTTCATTTGCATGCTTTCAAACTGCTAGTTTGGCAGGAACTGAAGCAAGGATGGAGCTCGGGTCTCAAACCTGGGCTGTCAGCTTTCCAGATGACAAATCCAGTGTCTTAGCCCCTGAGAAACCACGCTGTCCACTTTAAAGCACGGAGAAGGGTATATTTTTATTTGGCAAAAAAGCAAAAAGGTAAGTACAGCCCTTCAGCTGTCAGAGTAAAGAAATACAGATGTTACATGATGGTATTTCCCAATGAAGGAGATTTTCTATGATTTCACGGGTCACCTATAGCCTGGGTCGAAAGGGGAAGAATGAAGTTGGTAATCCAGAACTCTGAAGAGAAAAGCCTAGATTAAAAAAAGTTTTTATTGAAAAGTTGTTTTTTTAAGAAAAAAAGAAAATATATTTTTTACAATTTCCTTCTGTACAATATTTCCACCTCGGTATATACATCCATTGTAGTATTTATGGTGTTTTATTTATTTTTATGTTGATATCTGTTTTAATTTCCTGTGCGCCGCCCTGAGTCCTCTCGGGGAGACAGGTGCGGGATAAAAAAATAAATTGAAATTGTAAATGTACTTCTTCCTCCCTTATTTCAGTTTCTCTTTGTCTATACATATGATGCTATGATATACCATCCTTAATTTACAATCCTTCCTTCCATATATACCTGTTTGTTCATCTCTACCTATGCATTGCTATTTTCTAGCTCCTGCCTTCTTCACTTAGTCTTTCCTTAAGCTCTACACCTGTCCTCTAGCCATTTGTACCACTCATTCCATTCCATACCATATAATATTCTCTTTCCTCCTTTTCTTTTATTTCTTTTGTAAACTTGCCCATCTCTGCACACTCTAACACTTTCATTATAACATTTCCCTCTGTTGGTATATTCTTCTTCTTCCACGTTTGTGCATATATTATTCTCGCTACCATTATGATATGTGTAATTAAATATTGTGGGGGTTTTGTCATAGTTCCTTGTAGGCATTCTCAATAAAAATAATTCTAGTTTCATATCTATTTGCTGTTTAGTAACTTCTTCAAGCCATTTTCGTATTCTATTCCAATATTGTTTAGCCCTTGGGCGTAACCACCATATGTGGTAATACATTCCTTGATTTTGCCTACATTTCCAACAGTCCAGTGATACGTTCGGGTACATTTTGCGGGACCGTCTCCTGCCGCATACCTCCCACCAATCCGCTCCCATAGGGAGGGCCTCCTCAGGGTACCATCCGCCGGTCAATGCCGGCTAGCGGTGCCCAGGGGGAGGGCCTTCTCGGTGGCAGGGCCATCCCTCTGGAATGACCTATCCCCTGAACTTCGCACTATCACGGACCTTCCCCGCTTTCGCCGCTCACTTAAGACGCACCTTTTCCATCAAGCTGGTCTAGCTTAGAGCTTAGAGCTCTGATATAATTCAATCTTAGCCAACGAGTAAATGTATTTTAGAATTTTAATGGGAATGTTTTAGCACAGGTCCTTAGTTTAATTCATTTTAGACATTATTACTGTATTTATTGTTATTTATTGATTTTAATTCCCTGTGCACCGCCCTGGGTCCATTTCGATGGAGAAGGAGCGGTTATATAAATCTAAATAAATAAATAAATAAATAAATAAATAAATAAACAAACAAACAAACAAACAAACAAACAAACAAACACATTTTAACCAGTCTTGCTGGTGGAAGAAAGGCCTAGATTAAAGAAAAAACGATGAAATAATTGCATAGCATACCTTCAAAGTAGATTCACTATGTTCTGCCCTGCTATATGGCTCACACATTTTAAATGTGTCAAACTAAATGTGGCAAGTGCTATTTGGTAATAGTAATAGCAGATACTGTATTTACCGTATGCAGTTACAAATGTTGATACCCTAGAACAGGGGTCTCCAACCTTTGCAACTTTAAGTCTGAAGGACTTCAGCTCCCAGACTTCTCCAGCCAGAATTCTGGGAGCTGAAGTCCTTCAGACTTAAAGTTGCAAAGGTTGGAGACCCCTGCCCTAGAAAGTGTGCAGAGAAGAGCAACAAAGACAAGGGGTCTGGAGACCAACGTGTATCATGAATGGTAAAGGAATCTAGCTATGTTTAGTTCAGGGGTGACTTTCAGGAAGTACGCCCCTGTACTGGTGTACCAGAGCCAGCCTGGGGCACCAGATACCATTCTGGTACAGTGCTCCGGAGGGCCTGCCCATCCTCGCTCCTTACCTACTTTTAAATCTTCAGCACTTCCGTGCACGCACACAGCACATACGCGCCTATGCAATGCTCCAGCAAGCCCCTGGAGCATCATGGAGGCTTGCAGAAGCGTCACAGGTAAGTATGACGCATGTGCGCGCTGCACACATCCATGTGGGTGACGCTGGGGCCATTCCAACTGTACTGGTTGGAACATAATCCGGAACCCACCACTGGTTTAGTTTAACAAAAAGAAGAACTAGGGGTGACATGAAAGCAGCCTTGCAGTATTTGTGGGACTGTCACAGAGAAAAAAAAGGAATTACCGTGTTTCCCCGAAAATAAGACAGGGTCTTATTTTCTTTTGACTCCCCCAAAATAAGCACTTGGCCTTATTTTCGGGAAGGTCTTATTAGTTTTCAGGTGCAGGAGGCGGCAAGGGTAGTCACCTCATGGCTGCTGCTGTGTTGCAATATTTTCAGGGAGGGCTTATTTTAGCACATGCGCTCAAAAGCCTGGTTGGGCTTATTATCCAGGGAGGTCTTATTTTCAGGGAAATAGGGTAGCTATTCTCCAAAGCACTTGAGGGCAGGACAAGAATCAATGGGTGGAAGATCTTGAAAGAAATATCCAATTTAGAAGTAAGTAGAAAATTCCTATCAGCAAGGATTAATTAACCAGTGGAATGGTTTTCCTCCAGAAGTTGTGCTCCATTACTGGAGGTTTTCAAGAAGAGATTAGACAGCAGTTTGTCTGGAATGGTATAGGTTCTCCTGCTTGAGAACGGGGTTGGACTAGAAGGCCTCCAAGATCCCTTCCAACCTTATTCATTTATGTTCTACCCTGTTTTCCTCAAAACAAGACCTCCCCAGATAATAAGCCCAATCGGACTTTTGAGCACATGCGATAAAATAAGCCTTCCCTGAAAATATTGCAACATAGCAGCAGCCATGAGGTGACCATGCTCACCACCTCCTGCACCTCCAAAATAATAAGATCTCCCCAAAAATAAGGCCAAGTGCTTATTTCGGGGAGGGGTCAAAAGGAAATAAGACCCTGTCTGATTTTTGGGGAAACAAGGTATTTTCTTCCATATAGACTAGTGTCTAAACTTATGGATCTAATGGATCTTGGGCTTTCTCATTCAATCTGCCTTTGGATTATGGATTTCCTATCTGGCCGAGAGACTCAGAGGGTCAGATTATCTCTTCAGCCCTTATTCTTAACACTGTTACATCACAGTGTTGTGTATTGAGTCCCTTACTCTATACCAGTGATGGTGAACCTTTATGGCACTAAGTGCCAAAAAGATCACGGAGAAATGTTGTGCGCGTACGTGTGAGCTAATCAAGGCCATGCACCAGAAAAGCTGAACTTCCTGGTTCTAGAGTGCATGTGCGCCCATCGATCAGCTAGCCGGCATGCATGCATAGGCCGGTTTTCAGCACTGCCGCACGAACGAAAGGATCACCAACTCTGGAAAAGCCAAACTTCTGGGTTTTGGTGTGCATGTGCACCAACAATCAGCTGGCAGACACGCATACGCACACCGGTTTTTGGCATTGCCGTGCACATGAAGGACAGCTGGTCATCACGCGCGCATGCATGCCAGAAACCCGGAAGACAAATAGGCAAGGCTGCGCATGCCAGGTGACATGGCTTCATGTGCCACTTTGGCCATGCATGCCATAGGTTCACCATCATGGCTCTATACGCTCTAGGTGCATGACTGCATTCCCACTCAAGCCAGCAATACTATTATTAAATTTGCAGAAGTTACGCCAGTGGTGGGACTCATCTCCGGTGGGGATGAGTCTGCCTATCAAGATGACGTGGACTGGTTGCTTTCAGGGTGTGGAGACCATAACTTGGTCCTTAGCACCAATAAGATCAAGGAGCTTGTAATGGACTATAGAAGGAATAGATCAGACATCCAGCCCTTGCTTATCCATGGAAACCGAGTGGAGCAAGTGGTCAGTTTTACATTTCTGGGTGTTGTCATAAAAAGAGGACCTGACTTGGGGTAATTCACATTGCAGCACTGGTCAAAAAGGGCCCAGCAGAGATGATACGACCTGAGACTTCTCAGGAAACAACAATTGAATGAAAAACTGCTGGTGACCTTCTACAGCTGCACCATAGAGAGTATTTTAACTCATTGCACCTGCGTCTGGTTTGCCAATTGTCCAGGGGCAGATAGGACAGCACTCCAGAGGGTCAACGTCATTGCCCAGAGGATCATGGGTTGTCCTCTCCTCTCTTTGGAACAGCTTGATAGCTCCTGCTGCCTTAAGAAGGTTCAAAACATTCTTCAAGATCCATCTCATCCTGGGCATCCTGTTTTTGAACTATTACCATCTGGCAGCCGGTACAGGATAACAAAAACAAGGACAAATAGGCTGAAAAACAGCTTCTATCCCAGGGCAGTAACCATATTAAATTCTACGGTATAATGCAATGCTAATGCAATATCATGGGTTTTCAATTCAATTGTGTAGAATGTGAAGGATGTCTGTTTGTGTTTTTGTTTTTATAGTTATAATGTACACTGGAGAAGGCATTTAATTTCATTATACAAGGACAATAAAGTAAACTAACTAACTAACTAGAAAAGCATGTAAGGGTAACAGTTGCACCATGCTATCACTGCACGCAGGGTGTCAATTTGTGTCTCCTTACTGGCAGACTAAGTTGTTGGTTGTTTCAGCCAGCTCAGAGATGGTCATAGCAAGAAGCACTAGAACTTAATTGTATAGATATATTTCTTGGCAGTCTTGGCTCTTTGAAAGGCAGAGATATCTGTGGATCTTGGAGCAATCTAATTTACAAGTTTGCTGGGATAACATTTGGCAGGCAAACAGAAGATCTCCAGGCTCCCCTGTGGGAAATTCATTATTTTAAAAAATAGAGCTGGATGGTGCAGAAAATGTTTCCAACAGAAAAATACTCTCTGGGAGGCTGTGGTGGGTTTCAAACCACTTCACAACCGTTTTGCAGAAAATGTGAGTGCGCGCACCTGCATGTGCACACGGCTTCCATGCATGCACGATCAGCTTCTGCACAAGTGTGCATATATGGCTTCCAAACATGCGTGCAAGCATGACTTTCACACATGTGTGGCTTCCGCCATGCAGCGATGGTCGACCAAGCAGCCTTTCGGGGCCTGCTCCACTCCATCTCTATTCTCTGGGTCAGTGGATGCTTCTCTCCGCTGCTTCTCTTCCTGGGAGGGAGAGCATCTCTTGTGCAATTTAGCAGCTGTGAGCCGCCGCTTTCCTCTAAGCCCCATCCGGTAAGCGCGCAGCACAGAGAAGTAGCAGCCATGTTGAATGCTAGCTCTCTGTGCCACAGCGCTTTCCGGATGGGACTTAGAGGAAAGTGGCAGCTCACAGCTGCTAAATTGCACAAGAGATGCTCTCTCTCTCTCTCCCAGCAAGAGCAGCAATGGAGAGAAGCAACCACTGACCCAGAGAGCACATGGAGCATCTCCGCAAGTGAGCGAGGTGCGGCAAGGGATGGAAGAAGCAGCTGCAAGATCTCCGATGCAGGAGGTAAGAAGAACCATCCGGTCTGTTCCCAAACTGCTTTGGCCCTCCTGCACCAATGCTAACCTCCCCGGCTGCCCTTTGGCTTAGCGCAGCAGTCTGAATTAATTGCTTCGGCCCCAGGGGGCCAGAGTTTGAGGCCAGAGGGGGGCAGCAGGCAGAGCCAGGGAGTGGCACGTCACTCAAAAAAAGTGACTTATGACTGGTTTTCACACTTATCACTGTTACAGCATCTCTGTGATCGCACGATCACAATTTGGCCACTTGGCAAGCATTTACGACAGGTGCAGTGTCCTGGGATCATGTGATCCCTATTTGTAACCTTCCCAGCCAGCTTCTAACAAATAAAGGGAGAGGGATTGGTAAGGATTTAAATTTCTGGGCATTTATATCTCGGAGGACCTCTCATGGGCCATGAATGCTAACATGTTTGTACTTCCTGAGAATGCTAAGGGAGATAAATCTAGCCCAGCATCTAGAATAGTATAGCAGAGTTGGAAGGGACCTTGGAGGCCTTCTAGTCCGATCCCCCTGCCTAGGCAGGAAGCCCTATACCGTTTCAGACAAATGGCTATCTAACATCTTCTTAAAGACTTCCAGTGTTGGGGCATTCACAACTCCTGGAGGCAACTTCTGTTCCACTGATTAATTGTTCTAGCTGTCAGGAAATTTCTCCTTAGTTCTAAGTTGCTTCTCTCCTTGATTAGTTTCCACGCACTGCTAAAAGTTAAAATTACTTTTTATTGGATTGTAAGAGCAAAATCTTGCAAATTTGATAGTGGTGTATTTCCTCCCCCCCCCCCTCACTCCTTACACTCCAGTGAATTAAAGACGTGTCTGCCTGAGCAGCTTCTAACTGTTAGATCCTTGATCTGGACTTTAAAATATGAGACCGCCTCCTGCCCCATACATCCCTTCGACCGATCCACTCCCACAGAGAGGGCCTTCTCCGGGTACCGTCGGCTGGGCAATGCCGGTTGGCGACACCCAGGGGAAGGGCCTTCTCTGTGGCGGGCCCAGCCCTTTGGAACAACCTACCCCCCGATTTACGCACTACCTCGGACCTCCGCCTCTTCCGCCAGCGTCTTAAGACGTATCTATTCCAACAAGCCGGCCTAGGATAGCCCCCCATTCTGACTTTTATTCTGATAAATTTTAATTCGTAAGGTTTTATAAGGGTTTTTAGCACGGGATATAATTTAATTAGTTTTTAATAATGTAAAACTAATAATGTAAAACTAATGGGTCCTTGTCAGGAGAAGGGCGGGGTATAAATTTGAAAAATAAAATAAATAAATAAAATTTAAAAAAATGTTTCAGCTCCTTTTGCCCAGATAACAATGCCTGCATAACTCCCATCAAGGTGGGGATCTACTTCTATCCTTCTATCGCAGCACTACTGAGAGCGTCCTGACATACGGCATTCTTGCAGATAATGGGAGCAGCTCTGCAGCGGACAAAAAAGCTCTATGGAGAATCATTAAAACTGCCCAGAATATCACCGGCTACCAGCCCTGGATGACATCTTCACATCCTCTGTTTGAGGAAGTTGCACGGCATCCTCAGAGACTCTTCCCATCCTGCTTACCATCTTTTTAGACTGTTGCCTTCTGGCAGAAGATACAGAACAATTAAAACTGGGACCACACGTCTTCTGAATAGCTTTTATCCCAGAGCTATAATTGCACTCAACAATGAACTAAAGGGCCACCATCAGTGAGCTGTTAGACAGCGCTACTTGGTCTGTTGTGTGGCTGCTTGGGTGGTTTAGGGGTGGGGTTTTTTGGTGGGTGGGGGGGTGTTTGGGGATTGTCGTGAGGGTTGGATTTGTTCTCTGGGTGTTATTTGAATTTCGTTGTACGGCTATACTGTGTATATAGATACAATCAAAATAAAGTAATTTAAAGTCAATGGGGGGAACCCAGATTTGCTTAATGATTCACTTAACAATTGCAGTGATCCGTTTAACAACTGTGGCAAAAAAAGGCATAAAACGAGGCAAAACGTCCTTAACCATTAACTCTCAATGGAAATGTTGGCCTTTGTTGTAGTCATAAACCAAGGATTAAAGTATTATCTGTTGCATTTTTCTAAAGATGTTCCAAAAAGGAATGACTGGGAGATTTCATGCCATTTTCCATTTAAATTCTACATCCGTTCTGACATTTTAAAGAGGAAAATTTCTGTTTACAAATTCTCCTTCCAGTGACTACAAGCAAACACCCCAGAGAAGTTGCTTAGAATGACAGATTGAGTGCTTTCTGATGCTCTTCTTCCAGTTATTAAAACTTCCTGCTACGTGTCGTTTATGCAATACTAAGATAACTGGAAGAATTAATATAAATTGGTGCGGTAGACCATCATTTGTTGCAGAAAGAAGGATTGATACACCACTAATAGCTTTCAGACCTTACTCCATAAAGAGGTACTCCAGAAAAGAATACTTAGCATATTTACAATTGGATCGGTTGAACTAAATATACTTCCCCGTTTCAATAGCTTGTGTAATTTTAACACTTCTCTTCTGAACATCAGTTTTGAACAATCATGCAGAAGAAAAAAAATGTATTAAAAGCCTCGTAAGTTCACAGAAATGGAAAGAGAGAAAGACATCTGCAGATGCACTAAGCTCTCCAAAGCAGACTAGGGCGAACGTAAGTAGCCACAATGTCTTTGAAGAGCAACAACTACAGCACAACAAGTCCTTTGATTGGTACACATGTGAGAAAATTCTCCGCTTGGAGTCCTTGCTGTTCTCTAAGCTTAGTGGTTTCCTTGCAGATGTTTCACGACCCAACGAGGCAAATTTTAGGTTTGCTACCTGTTCATATGCAGTAACTTGCCCTGCCATTTGGGGTTTAGGTGTAGGTCCTCCTTTTGTGCTTCTTTGATTGTTTTCTGCCTGGCTGTTTGTCTGGTATTAATCCCTGCTTATCTGAATCTTGGCTCTAGGAGAAGGCGGCTGGAGTGAACTTCAACGCATTGATGAAGTTACATAGTTGGGTAATGCAATATCGGCAAGCAAACTACCATGCTCAGAGAGCATCAAGGACTCCACAGTTTAACTCTGAGCTTCAGATATTCTCTTCTATTAGTTTCTATGTTTTGTATTAAGCAATCCCCCCCCCCCCAATTCTCAAACATTGTCACCTCCATTGAGAGCGTTGGTGGCATGCTTCCAGTAGGTGACATTCATTTGACCTCTCCTTCGCTACTGAAGTTGTTTTCAGTCTTGACAACTGATTTTGTGTTCTCTTTCAAAGTTCGGATCCCAGATAGCCTCAGAAAGTTAAGGCGAGTGGGACTTGGTTAATAGTTGAATGCAAAAGTCCTGGGAAATCCCAAAGTATTATGGTACGTATGAAAGACCTTGGGAGATGGGGCAAAGAGATGGGACCTGGTGGCCCACATCTGCATAATATTTGGAACAAGAGGCTCAGCAGGGGGCCTTCCCTCAATTATTGGGCTGTGAAACGATGGGACAATTGTACTTTCAGAACTGCAAGATTCTTTTAATGTAACTTTACAATAGCATAGGATTAATTGTGCAGTTCAAATCCCTAGTGCCACATAATGGAGTGAGCTCCTGCTACTTGTCCTAGCTTGTGCCAGCCTAGCAGTTCGAAAGCACGTAAACATGCAAGTAGAAAAATAGGAACCACCTTTGGTGGGAAGGTAACAGCGTTCCCTGCGCCTTTGGTGTTTAGCAATGCTGGCCACATGACCACAGAGACATCTTCAGACAGCGCCGGCTCTTCGACTTTGAAACGGAGATGAGCACCGCCCCCTAGAGGTGGGAACGACTAGCAAATCTATGCAAGGGGAACCTTTACCTTTATCAAGCATCTGGCAGCCGCCTTGTTACAACACCACCAGCACGTGGATGCACAGATGACTGACCTGCAGAATGCCAGGATACAATGCAACCTCTATTCTCCCTCTTATCTGGCCATTCCCTAGGCAGCATCTCCTCACCCAGCCTCCCAAGGTCATTCGCACATACCGTGGCACAAAGCTTACACAGAAGGGCTCTTGAAAAATCACCCCAGAAAAAAAAGCAGGTACAAACAACTTATGTCTTATTGCAAAAAAAAAACAAAAAACGGAGAAAGGCAGGATGGGGGTTTATACGAGTTCATGTTCATGAAGTCATTGCGAGTCAAGCCCGACTCCAGAAGAATTGACTTTTTGTTACATCCACGATCAGCAAGGCACACACTTCCCCACCCCTTTTATCCAGCCCATCTAATTACACTAATGGAAGCTTTTTCCAAGCTTAATTGCAATGCAGAGAGAGCGATCTCAGAGGGAGCACTGTAATAGTTGGGGAGGGCTGGGTTTTTAGGCACCCTCCGTTTCTATGAAGCATTCGCTAGGCCTCCTTCTCCAGCCAAGCTTACGTTCCTGATATGGATGACAAAGGACCATTTGCAAAGATGCAAACCAGAATACCTGGACTTCGCACTCCACTGTCCTTCTCCCCGGCACTCACTGATCCAGATTAAAAGCTATTTAAATGTTGGGAATCGGCAGGCTGGTGATGAGCGTGGCAGAAAGATCAATGGTACATGAGGGGTGGGGTGGGGGGGGAAGACTGGAAATTAATTCTACTAAAATGCTTCCCCAACTTAAAATTGTTTAAATACCAAGTATGGCTAAATTGCACACTCTGAACCAGTGGTGGGTTTCTGCAGGCTCGCACCTACTCGCGAGAGCCGGTTGGTGAAATTTAGAGAACCGGTGAGAGAGGGTTCCACCAGCGTACCTGGAAGTAAATCTGGCCCGCCGCTGCCAGTGACCCAACAGGAAGGAAAGGAAAGGAAAGGAAGGAAGGAAGGAAGGAAGGAAGGAAGGAAGGAAAGAAAGAAAGAAAGAAAGAAAGAAAGAAAGAAAGAAAGAAAGAAAGAATTTATCATCACAATTGAGTCTAAAATTTTGGTTGCTAAGCAAGAGCGTTGTTAAATGAGTTTCACCACATTTTAAAAGGTGGCCACTCCCACCTGTCACATGACTGCCAAGCCACGCCCACAAAATAGGCCACACCTACAGAGTAGATTCTAAAAAAAATTGAAACCCACCACTGCTCTGAACCTTTTGCAGATAAGGCACTCTGAGAGGGGAGCAGGAGGAGGAGGAGGAGAAAGAAAATAAGGAGAAGAGGAGGAGGAGAAGGAGGAGGAGAAAAGAAGAAGGAGTAGGAATGGTGGAGAAAGACAAGGAGAAATAGGGATGGGATGACAGGGAGTAAACGTAATCAAGGAATTCTAGAGATGCCGTTGCAACCATTAACATTTAACACAATCTGGCTAGAGTTTTACTCGGCTTTCTTTATGGAAAACTGGGAAAGGGAAGAAGATTTCAGCTTCTTAAACCCATTTCCGTTTGGCTGACAGGCCTCTCATCGGTCAGATGGAGGCTGCTCTGCTCCTTTAGCAGCAGGATCTGGAGCAGGGGTCTCCAACCTTTGCAACTTTAAGTCTGAAGGACTTCAGCTCCCAGAGAATTCTGGGAGCTGAAGTCCTTCAGACTTGAAGTTGCAAAGGTTGGAGACCCCTGATCTGGAGGAATCAGTCCAAGCTGATGGAATAAGAGGGGGAAGCGAATGTGTAGAAGTGTGATTGAGTCTCTTTTCACCAATTCCTTTCTAGCGACCCTGCAAACATGCATCTGGGAAGATCATGGGGATAGGGGGATGAGACAAGTATGAGAGGCAGCATTTACGACAGAAAGAAAAAATCACAGTGAGGTAAGCAAGATTCCACTGCTGGGGTCAAAATAGAACAGCTAGGAGTATCCAAACTACTTTACCCTAACTCACACTGTGGCAATCTCACAATAAAGCTGCCACGATAGAGATGGTTAGTCATAAAACACCAATTGAGTACTTTTATTTTATTTTATTTATTTTATTAAATTTATACCCCGCCCTTCTCCTTGTTAGGACCCAGGGCGGCGCACAGGCATTATTTAAAACCACAAAATACAATAAATATCAGTTAAAATATATTAAATTAATTAACCCGTGCTAAAACCCATGTTATAGCCTTACCAAATTATAATTTATATTTTAAAAAGTCAGAAACGGGGGGCTATCCTAGGCCGGCTTGCTGAAATAAATACGTCTTAAGACGTTGGCGGAAGAGGCGGAGGTCCGAGATAGTACGAAGGTCGGGGGGTAGGTCGTTCCAGAGGGCCGGGCCCGCCACAGAGAAGGCCCTTCCCCTGGGTGTCGCCAACTGGCATTGCCCCGCCGACGGCACCCGGAGAAGGCCCTCTCTGTGGGAGCGGATCGGACGAAGGGATGTATGGGGCAGGAGGCGGTCTCGTATAAGCTGTGAAGGTGCCGCCTACCCATTTGTTTAGTCCATATACATTCTCCTTTCTTAAAAAGGTAACGTTTCCCCTCACACATATGTGCTAGTTGTTCCTGACTGTAGGGGGCGGTGCTCATCCCTGTTTCAAACAGCACCGCCAGCGCTGTCCAAAGATGTCTCCATGGTCATGTAGCTGGCATGACTCAATGCCGAAGGCAATGCTGTTCCCTTCCCCCCAAAGGTGGCCCCTATTTTTCTACTTGCCTTTTTACATGCTTTCAAACTGCTAGGTTGGCAGAAGCTGGGACAAGTAACGGGAGCTCAGTCTATTACGTGATGCTAGGGATTCGAACTGCCAACCTTTCTGATTGACAAGCTCAGCGTCTTCGCCACTGAGCCACTGCGTCCCTTTCTCCTTTCTTATCTCAGCTTTATTTTGTCTTTCTTCTAGATAAATTGATTGGGGCAATTGTTGCGGGACAACTTGCCACTGGAGAAGAGTTTAATTAATATCGATGAAATGGTGGGGTAAAATCCATAAAGAAAGCATACCACCGGAAGGGCAAAGTGAAATGTGAATGACAAAAAATTAAAAAATAATTTAAATTATTTTGAAAAATTAAATTGAATTGTTAAATTGTCCCATGGTGAGTTTTCCTGTGGCGAGTTGTCCAGTTGTCAGGCCTGCAATCTTTTTTTCTTGTGGATCTTTGGCCTGCCACACTTTCTATTACTCTACTCTACTCTGTGTCAGCCTTTGCTTTACTGCATGCTTGGCTGCCATGGAAACGGGGAGGGTGGGGGTTGTGTTCATTATGTGTGCTGGAGGAAGATGGAGCTAGGTGGTGATATCGCTAGGCCCAACGGCATCACATTCCATTCTGATGACCACTCTGGACGTGTTGCCCATCTGACATCGTGGATGATATTGCATTGGACATTACTAAGGGGGTCATGGGTTATTGGGGTTGGCTTATGCTTTGATATGTACGCTTCGTGCCTAAAGTAGTCACTCCTTGCTTAACTTTCGCTGCTGTCCTTTCTTATTCAGTAAAAGTAACCTTAATCATTTGAAATGTGCTTAAGTGTGGTCTTTCTTGGATAATGGAAGAAGCAAGCCTGACACTCTGCCTTTTTCTATTGTGGGAAAATGGGAAGAGGCATTGTAAGGAGTTAGATGCTATGTAGCCATAACAACATTCTTTCTAGAAAACCAAGGTCATCCTTTGTCTTTGCACCTCTGCGCCTGACTGGATGGGTGGAACTGCCAGCATGGTATTTGGAGAGTGGACCATGTGATGGACTTGTGGGTGTGAGGGGGGCAAGATCTTGAACGTTCAACCAGGTGGGGAAAACCGGGAAGCCTTCAGATTCGGGGTTTTCCCAGATGTGCCAACATGGCTCTCTTCATCAATTGGAACCTTGAACAATACTTTGCCTCGGATTCTGATTTATTTTTGGATGCTATTTGGAACCCTGACCCTGATGGTGAGTTGGCTATAGCAAGTTGGCCTCAGTGAGTTATCCCATTTCATTCCTGTATGCCGTGGGTTTGTGATACCGTAATTAAACACTGTACTTCACCTCTAATGTGGATTGCGTCTCCTTCTGGATTTTGCAAACTGAGTTTCCCAACCAGCCATCGTTATTATAGGAGTGGTGTTTAATTTTGGGGATTTGGGGGGCGTGGGGGGTGTGGGTGTGGGGAAGGTTCATTAGTTAATTGCATATAAACCATTAGTGACCAACTGAAGTCATAAGTTATTACTGCATCAGTGAAAAAAACAATTGATGAGATGCTTAGAAGCAGGTGCTCTGTTTAGAAGCTGAGCTGATGGGTAGCTCTTTTTCTACTGCAAAATAATAATAATAATAATAATAATAATAATAATAATAATAATAATAATAATAATAATAATAATAATAATAATAATAATTTAATTTGTAGACCACTCCCTCTCCCCAAAGGGACTCGGGGCGGTGCACAGGGGAATTAAAAACATACAAACATAGATACATCATAAATATATAAAATCAGATTAAACAATTTATCCCTGCGCTAAAAAACCTAAAATCCTAAAAACTAAACCCCTTAAAAACCCAATTAAAACAATTTAGATATTCAGACTAAAGCAGCTGGAAGGTAGGTTAGGCCAGGCCAGGCCAGCCTGCTGGAAGAAATGAGTCTTGAGCTTTTGACGGAAGGCACAGAGGTCCGTGGTTGTTCTGAGCTCGGGGGGTAGGTTGTTCCATAGAGCTGGGCCCGCCGCAGAGAAGGCCCTTCCCCTGGGCGTCGCCCGCTGGCATTGCCTAGTGGATGGCACCCGGAGAAGTCCCTCTCGGGGCAGTGTACAGGAAAAAATTAAAAAACCATATAAAAACATACAATATATACAAAGTTAAAAACGAATTAAATTAACCTGTACTAAACTTTAAGAACATTAAAATAGAAACCCTCCTAAGCTAAAATTCCCTAAATCTAAAATCCATATATGTATTTGGCAGATGTTATGTTATGAGAGTCAATACTGTTTACGCAAGACCAGCTTGTTGAAATAAATATGTTTTAAGTGAGCGGCGGAAGAGGGGAAGGTCCGTGATAGTGCGAAGTTCGGGGGGTAGGTCGTTCCAGAGGGCCGGCCCAGCCACAGAGAAGGCCCTACCCCTGGGCACCGCTAGCCGGCATTGACCGGCAGTTGGTACCCTCAGTAGGCCCACTCTGTGGGAGCGTATCAGACGTAGGGAGGTATGTGGCAGAAGACGGTCCTGTAAGTAGCTAGGCCCCGAGCCATGGAGCGATTTGAAGATGGTAACAAGCACCTTGAAGCGCACCCGGAAGGCCACCGGTAGCCAGTGCAGCTTGCGCAGGAGAGGTGTTACGTGGGAGTAACGAGAAGCTCCCAGAATCCCCCACGCGGCCGCATTCTGAACCAACTGGAGCCTCCGGGTGCACCTCAAGGGGAGCCCCATGTAGAGAGCGTTGCAATAGTCTAAGCGAGACGTATGGGGTAGGATGCGATCTCGCTGATAGCTAAGTCCTGTGCCATGGAGCGCTTTAAAGATGGTGATCAGCACCTTGTAGCGCACCCGAAAGACCACAGGCAGCCAGTGCAGCTCGCGCAGGAGTGGTGTTACATGGGAATGCCTAGGGGCTCCCAGAATTGCCCGTGCGGCCGCATTCTGGACTAGCTCCAGTGAAATCGCTGGAGGTGACACAAAAATTGCAAGGTAGGAAAACGTTTAAAACAGGGCAAAAAAAAATTCCCTTGAAAGTAATGGGGGAGGCAAAACAAGCAGAGATCTACATTATTTTGGAGAGATCCTCTTCTCTCCCCTTCCCTCTCCTCTCCTCCTTTCTCTCTTCTCCCTTCTCTTTTTTTCTTTTCTAATCCATTACATGTCTTCACATCCCATACATAACATTTCTAAAAGAGCAGGAAGAAACAGACCCTGAAGCTGGGCCTGAAGGAAGAAATATTAGACGATTGAAAAAGTATCTCAGAAATAGTAAACAGGGACCAAGCAGCAGAAAGAATCCAGGGGTGGAAAGGGTGTCATGCTATCCAAAGAATGTCCACTTTAATAAGCCCAATGTAAATTGGTGTCTTTTCACCTGGGCAACTTTTAAGAGGCCTGGACTTCATTTTTATCATAATGATTGGGGAATGTGGGGAATTGAAGTCCACACCTTTTGAAGTTGTCAGGTTGAAAAATGCACTACTACAAACGAAGGCTTAGAAATGGATCTTCTAATTTCCAGGATTCTGTCATTATTCCCATTCACGTTCTTCTCGAAAGCAACTTCCTGCTTTCTGGATCTTGGCCTGCAATGCAGGGTTTGACCATGACTTTTTCCAAAATTGATACTGGCAGCAGTGAAGCGATTCCGATTCACCGGGAGGAAAACCTGTCTGGCAGGCGGGTTGTACTGGTTAACTTGTCTTAAACGGAACTCAAGCTCCGAAAAAAGACACCACTGTCTTTGAAGAGCGTCTAACAAGCATGATGTATGCACCCACTTTGAATCCTGATTGCGGCACAGCCATAGACATCCATCAATGTCATTTCAATTCTCTGAAACATGGAAAGCGCCATTTGTTACTTCATTTGCCCACATTTTCAAGCCACGCTAGGTTGCGCTCTGGCCAAGGTTCAGCATCTCCCAGTTCCATCACATTGAAAATTGGAATGATACAAATATCTGAGAAGAAGAGAAGAGAATCTGGGCCCTGGCTAGCAATAGTCACAAAAGCAACAGAAGAAAACTCACTTCTCAAACAGTCTTAAGAGTGACTTTCCTTGTAATCTTTTAGAGCAGGGGTCTCCAACCTTTGCAACTTTAAGTCTGAAGGAGCTGAAGTCCTTCAGACTTAAAGTTGCAAAGGTTGGAGACCCCTGTTTTAGAGAACAGTTCTTGGAAGGGTCTCCCTTTTGCATGGCTTCTCAATTTTTCAGACTAAGAGAGTTGGAAGGGACCTTGGAAGTCCTCCAATCCAAACCCCTGCTCAGCCAGGAAACCCTATACCAGTGAATGTGCGAATGTGCGTCCATCTGCCCAACCCTTTCAAATGCAATGCCTACATCCCCACACGCATGCCCCCCCTGTGCATGTGCACACCACATGCGCCCAGCCTCCACACATGTGCACATGTGCGCATCCGCTCCCTTGCATGTACATCCACCCCCTTGCATGAATGGCAGAGACCCGACAACCAGCTGGCCAGCGGGAGGTGCACGCACGTGTGCGGTGGAGCTGAACTAGGGCAACAGTTCGCGTGCCCACAGAAATTGTGCCGCGTGCCACCTGTGGCACACATGCCATAGGTTCGCCATCACGGCCCTATACCATTTCAGTCCAATTATTGTCCAATCTATTCTTTAAAACTTCCAGTGTTGGAGCCTTCACAACCTCTGGAGGCAAGTTGTTCCACTGATTAATTGTTCTCAGTTAGGAAATTTCTCCTTAGTTCTAGGTTGACTCTCACCTTGATTAGTTTCCATCCATTGCTTCTTTATTTATTTATTTTATTTATTTATTTAATTTGTATACCGCCCTCTCTCCCGATTTGGGACTCAGGGCGGTGCACAGGGATGATAAAAAAGATAAAATACATATAAATACAATCAGTTGAATAGATTTAAAATTAAATTAAATAAGTTTAACCCGTGCTAAAATAATTTAAGACCCTTTTAAAACAATGGTAAAAACAAACTATGCCAGGCCGGCCACATGAAACAAATAGGTCTTTAATGCTCGATGGAAGAGGCGAAGGTCCATGATAGTACGAAGGTCGGGGGGCAGGTCGTTCAAGAGGGCTGGACCCGCCACAGAGAAGGCCCTTCCCCTGGGAGTTGCCAGCTGGCATTGTCCAGCGGACGGCACCTTGAGGAAGTCCTCTCTGTGGGAGCGGACAGGTCGGATGGAGGTATGTGGCAGGAGGCGGTTCTTGTCCTGCCCTCAGGTGCTTTGGAGAATAGGTTGACTCCCTCATCTCTGGGGCAACCCCTTAGATAGTGGAACTTTCACCTCTGTATCATTGTAGAAAACCAGGAGAAAAAGGCAGGCTAACAGGCAAGAAAATGTACTAATTCCATGCAGCGATAAAAATTCATTGCCAACAAGCTTCCCTGAATCAAATTACTGGATTTATGGGATTCAACACTAGCACAATGGAAATGTCCTCTACTAAGCACTAGTGGATTAGCAGGGTGGCTGCAAAAGATCATATTATTATATTTTTGGCAGAAAAACATCATCTTCACTTGCAACCTGCACTCTCCCCAGAAACACACAAGAACAGATGTCTCTTGAGCATTAGATGCCAAGTTCACGGGCTTTAACAGATATTTCAAGCCATTATATTAGAGTACTGCTGAGGAGCTTCTGGGTAGCCACTAAGCTTCAAGCAGCTGGAAACTCTTGGAGAACCTCAACTTATGTGACCCAAGGTTTTCTCCCCTGAGTAAATGAAGAGCTCCTAAGCTTAATAGCTTAGGAGCTCTTCATTAATAATAATTAATCATTCCATAGCTATTAAATAGCTTAATAGCTATGGAATACTAAAATAAGGACCTCAAATCAAAGTTGTTCTTTCCTTGTCAACAGTGGTGGGATTCAAATAATTTAACAACCGGTTCTCTGCCGTAATGATTTCTTCCAACAACCAGTTCACCCAACGGCTCGGAAAGTTAACAACCGGTTCTTCCGAAGTGGTGCGAACTGGCTGAATCCCACCACTGCTTGTCAATCAACAGGAAGCAGGACAAGAAGCAAAGTATGGAAACTAATCAAGGAGAGAAGCAATCTAGAAGGAAGGAGAAATTTCCTGACAGTTAGAACAATAAGTCAGTGGAACAGAAGTTGCCTCCAGAAGTTGTGGATGCTCCAACACTGGAGGTTTTTAGGACATTTGTCTGAAATGGTATAGGACCATGATGGCGAACCTATGGCATGCGAAGCCAGAGGTGGCATGCAAAGCCCTCTCTATGGGCACATGTGCTGTCACCAGCTGATCTTCTGGTTTCCAGCATGCACATGTGTGCAGGGCAGCTGGTCTTTGTGGGGTGCTGGAGTGCCAGTGAACAATCTGAAAACAGAACCAAAAACAGCCTGAAAAATGCCCCCCCAAAACAGCTGGGCTTCGGCTTTCCAATATTCCGGCATGTGTGAAGGCTAGCTGGCTGGCATGCATGAACGTGCCAGAAACCCGAAGCCCAGTTGGCTGACATGCACATGCACACCGACCAGCTGGTCTTCGGGTTTCCAGTGCTCCAGTGCATGCATGCACATGCATTCTGGTTTAGGCCCTCGGTACCAAAAATGTTCGCCATCATTGGTATATTGGACTTCTTGCCTCAGCAGGTGGTTGGACTAGAAAACCTCCAAAGTCCCTTCCAGCCATCATGTTTAATAGCTAGTAACACTGAACATTAGGAGAGAGACGGATGCAAGACATGGGGTAGAGAAGAAAAGGTAAAAGCAAAGATACAGGATATTCCAAATCGGATGTGATGTCATCATAGCCCACACTGCCACATATGCACCTCTTCAACTAAGAAGTCCAGCTTTCCCCAATGAACCACTTATTGTTGTTTTGCCTGAGTAATGTAAGCCTCCCTCTTGCCTTTGAGCTATTGTCATGCCCTTTCAGATGTTGCAGCTAAGGCGACACAAAGCCACTAGTAAGACAGCTAACAGCAGTTCACAATCAAATTGACACAAGATGCTGACGCACAGAACACTTGGAAAAAAGAGGACAAGGTTAGGCCATGTTTAGGAAACAGAGGGAAATTAATGCCAAGAGAAATGGGTCAGTGACTGTTAGTCTTCCCAGGTAGACCGGTAAGAAACAACACCAAGTGAGCTAATTTTATATTAATAATAATATAATAATAATAGTCGAATTTATTAACCGCTCCCTCTCCCCACAGGGACCCGGGGCGGTGCACAGGGAAAATAAAACAATAAGAACAATAAATACAAAAGTACATAACTTAAAACACAATTAAACAATTTATCCCGTGCTAAAATTATTGACTAAAATCCCATTTAAAAATACATTTGAAATCTATAGACAGAGAGACTATCCAAGGCCGGCCAGTTGAAAAAGATGGGTCTTATTATTATAAAGCTACTTCATTATTTTAACGTATGGCATCATACATGGACTTGCAATATATATTAATATTTCACCTATATTAGAAAACACACACAATAAAAGAAAAGCAGGAAAACCTAAAAAGAATGTCTTCCAACTTTCTTTGGTACAGAGTTAAAAATATATCCAACTCTTACTCTAAGATTCACATTTGTCTACATTATTTCCATTATGCCATATCTAATCATCAAAGCCCAAATCCACTTTTAATTTCAGTTTCTCACAAAAAGTCCAGTAATAGTTCATATCGCTTTAATCACCATTTGTTAAGGAAACCACAACTGATTTATTTAATTGCACCAAAGTCCAAATAAAACAGGAATGGAAACATCCTAAGCTCTAGTAGACCCGTGCTTCTCAACTTTGGCAACTTTAAGGTGTATGGACTTCAATTCCCAGAATTCCCAAAGCAGCATGAAGTTCGCCCATCTTAAACTTGCCAAGGTTGAAAAATGTTGATCTACAGCGTTTTCCATTCCTCTTTTAATGGTCCTTATGGGCAATCATAATGCAAACTCCTCACTTCCACTCCATTCCAGAGCAATCATAATGCAAACTCCTCACTTCCACTCCATTCCAGAGCAATCATAATGCAAACTCACCAATTTCACCACATCCTAGAGCAGGGGTCTGCAAAGTCGGCTCTTTTGAGACTGGTGGACTTCAACTCCCAGAGTTCCCCAGCCAGCATAGCTGGCTGGGGAATTCTGGGAGTTGAAGTCCACCAGTCTTAAAAGAGCCGACTTTGCAGACCCCTGTCCTAGAGCAACCACCATTCCCTCACTAACCTGCTTTCCAGCTCCGTTCTCCGGCATGCAGGGCAACAAAAGAAGACCATGTGACTACCAGTTTTAAAAAGGTTCAGTCAGACCTTCCAACTTCAGGGGGGGGAAGGTAGGGGCAGGGGGGAAGATCTCACAAAGTTGGAAAGTCTGACTGAACTTTTTTTTAAGTGGTAGTCACATGGTCTTCTCTTGTTGCCCTGCATGCCAGAAAAAACAGAGCTGGAAATCAGGTTAGTGAGAAAACGTTGCAGGATTTTGCAGGAGGCCATCCAGGTCAAAAACAGACTGTGGGGGTGCAGGCGGCGGGGGGGGGGGGAAGCTTCCCAGCTGATCGGCATGGTCGGTCCATTCGCCACCTCCCAGCTGATCAGCGCAGCTCCCAGTCATGCCCCTGCAGCCTCCCCACCCTGAATGGCAACCCCGATGGGCAGGGAGGAAAAGGGCCAGCCAGTGATGGGATCAAACAATTTGCTGAACTATGCAAAAAAGTAACAACTGGTTCAGCCGAACTGGTGCCAACTGGCTGAATCCCACCACTGGAAATTTCCTGAAAGTGAGAATAATTCACCAGTAGAAAAAGCTTGCCTTCAGAATTCTGTACCCCAGAATTCTCCAGCTGGGAATATGGTTTACTTCTCTTTCCTGAAGCTAAACTTGTTCGTTTCTTCCAAAGGAGACAATCATCTATAGTGTGCTGATAAATAGTCTTTCTACAGAGAGGCTATCTTGAGAATGGCTTCCCCCACAGATGTTAATGTCTGGAAAGAGGCATTATGGGAAAGATGGTGTTACAGAGAGTGGGATCCCCAACTGTTTTACGACTGGAAGATTAGCATCTTCAAGGGAAGAGGATTTAGAAAAGATTAGTCTGAAGAGCTGATTTTCTACCTCTAACCTTGGCGATAAAATCAACATCGTAAGGAAGTCCCACCTCAGCCCTCGACATTTTTCCTCATGGATTCTCTGTATCTTCATATTCTTTTTTTTTTTAAAGAGCACCGGGCGAAAATTCAAACCTTTCACTTCCCACATAGCCTCATTTAGCCCTTGAACCTTCTGTCAGAGGTTAAAATCAAATCAGTCTTATTTTCTTCATGGGGTGGACATTTTTGGCAAAAAAAACCCATCTTCCCCTGAGGTGTCCTTTTCTGTTGCTTTCAGGTTTCTTCAGCTCTGAAGGTAAACAAAGCCTCTTTTCCTCTTTCTTGTCAAGCACCTCTAATTCAAGCAAAGTGGTGAGCTGGGTTGTTATAGTTACTGTCCTGTGAATCATCTCAGCATTTTTGCAATAACATTTCCAAGGGAAAGGCAATTCATACGCTGACACAGAAAAGTTTTGTTTTTTTTAAATTGAGAATTGGGATGATCTGTGGAGTTCCATGCCTGCCTTTATCGTTTAATCATGTCCATGAAATTACAAGCTCTTTTCTTCTTGCACTATTTCCTCTCCTTCCATTTTTGGAAAGAGTCTTAAAGGCACAGAAAATTGGGGAGGGGAAAGATTACTTCGTAATCATCAACCATCAACAGCAAAGAGACTTCTAACATATAGAACACAGAATTACAGAGTTGGAAGGGATCTTGGAGATCATCTATCCAACCCCCTGCTCAAGCAGAGACCCTATATATCACTGCAGACAAATGGTTGTCTAATCTCTTCTTAAAAGCTTCCAGTAAGAAAAAGAGAGGTAAGGAGAAGAGGGTGGGAAGGAGAGGAAGAGAAGGAGAGAAGGTAAGAAGGGGAAGAGGAAGAGTAGGAGTAGGGGAGAGGTAAGGGAAGGAGGAAGGGGAAGGAGAAGGAGAAGAGGAAGGAAGGAAGGAGAGAAGGGAGGGAGGGAAAAAGGAAAGGGAGAGGAGAGGAGGGTGGAAGGGAGAGGAAGAGAAGGAGAGAAGGTAAGAAGGGGAAGAGGAAGAGTAGGAGTAGGGGAGAGGTAAGGGAAGAAGGAAAGGGAAGGAGAAGAGGAAGGAAGGAAGGAGAGAATGGAGGGAGGGAAAAAGGAAAGGGAGAGGAGAGGAGGGTGGAAGGGAGAGGAAGAGAAGGAGAGAAGGTAAGAAGGGGAAGAGGAAGAGTAGGAGTAGGGGAGAGGTAAGGGAAGAAGGAAGGAGAAGGAGAAGAGGAAGGAAGGAGAGAAGGGAGGGAGAGAGGGAAAAAGGAAAGGGAGAGGAGAGGAGGGTGGAAGGGAGAGGAAGAGAATGAGAGAAGGTAAGAAGGGGAAGAGGAAGAGTAGGAGTAGGAGAGAGGTAAGGGAAGGAGGAAGGGGAAGGAGAAGAGGAAGGAAGGAAGGAGAGAAGGGAGAAAAGAAAAGGAAAATAAAGTGGTGTTACAACAGGAGGAAGGGATGGTTAACAAAGCAACCCAAATTGTATATTATAACCTTTTAAATGGAATAAATAATGTATAAGAATGACAAATGTAAAGAAGAAGAATAACTATGTGAATGTATACCTGTAATTGTATGTAAGAGAATAAAAAATGAAAAACGTTTCAGAAGAAAAAGCTTCCTATGGTGGAGCGCTCACAACTTTTGGAGGAAAACCATTCCACCGATTAATTGTTCTCACTGTCAGGAAATTTCTTCGTTCTAGATTGCTTCTCTCCTTCTCTCCTCATTGCTTCTTGCCTTTCCTTCTGGTATTTTGGAAAATAGGTTGACTCCCTCTTCTTTGTGGCAACCCCTTAAATATTGGGATACTGCTATTATGTCACCCCTCGTTCTTCTTTTTATTAGCCTAGATCACCCCAATTCCTGCAATCATTCTTTATATGTTTTAGCCTTCAGTCCTCCTATCATCTTTGTCACTCTTCTCTACACTCTTTCTGGAGTCTCAACATCTTTCTTTTATATTTTAGTGTCCAAAAATGGATACAGTATTCCAAGTGTGATCTAACAATGCTCAAGGCTGCATTCATGTATCTGTAATCTAACTATCACATTTCATTGCTTTCTGGATTTGCACAACACATTGGTCAGCTGGTGGTTCAAATGGGCTTGGTTTATTTAATGCACTAAGCTTGTCTGTCCAAGATAGAACGGACCATATCTGTCAGCCTCCGCTTTGTTGCTAGCTTTGGCTGCCATTGAAACGGGGAGGGAGGGGCTTGGGTATTTGGGAATGGGACTGTAATGGTGCAGGAGGGAGAATTGGAGAAGGGAGTATGTGCTTGCCATCTACTTTGCATACCAAAGGGCTGGGACCGTGCGGTGGTCAAGGTCAACGGTTTCGCATGCCATTCTGATGATGCTCCTGAAGATGCAACCCACATGACAACTAAAGTTTTTTTTGCATTGGACAGTGGGGTGGAGGTTGTGGGGGGGAAAAGGGTTGGACATTTATTGATATGCATGCTTTCGCGCGCAAATATCTCAGATCTTGCTTTACCTTGCTGCTATCTTTTCATAACCAGTAAAAGTCCTCTTAATTCTTGAAAATGGATTTGAGTGGATTCTTTCTTGGTTATCGTTAGAGGCAGTCCTGACAATATCATCAACTCTATAGGAAGGCTAAAGCTACTTGTATTGGCTGTTTATTTATCTACATCTCCCTTTACTCAATGTCTATCAGGAGATTTCATCCTGTTGAAGCAGGAAGCAGACAAGGACTGTTTCTCATCTGTAACCTGTAGCTCTTCAAAAACATTTAGTGAGCTGACATGTGTTTTTATTTGTTTGGGATTATGTACAAGTATTATTAAAAGCCTGGCCCATTGCAATAATCCCTTCTGTGGGCAAAATGATGCTTTTGCTACAACAGTGAACATGGTTTAGTCAATTCCAAGACACACAAAGAAAAAAAGAGAGAGAGAGCCCTGAGCACTGGGAGGAAAATCTATTTAACAGGCTGATCCTCAGAGAGGCATAAATTAATGAGCGTATTAGTTTATTACCAATCTTGCAATTTAAATGGGGGTAGGCGAAAAGAGAGAATTGTAGTTTAATGATTCATGCACAAGCCTAAGCAGCTAAGAAAGAAAGCGAAATATTAAATAAAAATAGAATTAGACCTACAGGTCTGCTTTCCTCTCCCCATTTTAATGCTCATCAAATTTAGCATATCGTATGATTACAGCTACTTGGCTTTTAAATGAGCTAACATGTTGCATGCACACACATCGTTAAGCCACATTCTAGCCAACTTCAATTTAGCCCGGTAGATTGTCCAAAGACAGATCTTGGAGCCACTTTATGGGTTGGTGTAACAGTGAACCCATAAAACTGGGTTGCGTTCAATTGATCACAATAAGCAGACACCATAAGCATGGGCCAATGTGCTAGTTGATAATGCAAAACAACCATTTCCCAAATCTTTGTTTGGCTTTCTAAGCTATTCTTGGCAGGGCTAGGAGCGTTTAATCCAATTTAATCCTATTTAAATGCAGGAATGGTGATCATTCAATAGAGGATTTCCAAACTAACATTTCATTTCATTTCATTTATTCGATTTCTATCCCGCCCTATCTCCCAAAAGAGGGACTCGGGGTGGCGCACAGGGACTTAAAAACCAACAATACAAATAGTACAAATTCTACAAAATTTAAAACTACTATTAAACAATTTAACCCGTGCTAAAAAGAGACAGTTAATTTAAAACCCAAATCTAACCTTGTTACATTTTTTAAAAGCTATTTTTACCAACTCACGCAAGAATTGGCCAGTTTTCAAGGCTAGCTACCTTCCTCCAACCCTATGCCGTCCATTTTCCAGGGGCCAAATCAGGTGGTACGAGGGCTGTGGGGATGGCAAGCTGGGAAGGGAAGACTCCTTGGCCCCAGGCTGTCAATCCCAGGATTGCTGTTTTAGGAGATACTTTCTATTTGAATTTATTCTATCATGGTTGTTATAAACAGGACCTATCATTCAAGGAGATTGTTTGAATTTGGAGTCAGAAAACTTTTCAGGCACAAAGCATCATCAAAGCGGTTACGCATGATGCTACCACATCAGAAACATAACTGTATGTCTATGTATATTCAAAAAGAGAGGCGATGGCTCAGTGGCTAAGATGCTGAGCTTGTCGATCAGAAAGGTCGGCAGTTTGGTGGTTCGAATCCCTAGCGCCGCATAACAAGGTGAGCTCCCGTTTCTTGTCCCAGCTTCTGCCAACCTAGCAGTTTAAAAGCAGGTAAAAAATGCAAGTAGAAAAATAGGGACCACCTTTGGTGGGAAGGGAACAGTGTTCCCTGCACCTTCGGCATTTAGTCATGCCAGCCACATGACCACGGAGACGTCTTTGGACAGCGCTGGCTCTTCGGCTTTGCAACGGAGATGAGCAGCGCCCCCTAGAGTCCCCCATGTATTTGCGAGGGGAACCTTTATCTTTATGTATATTCAAACTAGTGGTGGGTTCCTACCGGTTTGGACTGGTTCGGCCGACCCAGTAGTGATTTGGCGGCTTGCCAGGCCTACCATGCCCCCGCACCGTTTTTCCACACGGCGCCATAGGTGTTGCCATCGTGTTTTTTGCATCTGCACATGCACAGAACAATTTTTTATCGCTCTGCACATGCACACGAAGAGCATGTGGCACATCAACGAGTGAACCGGCAGTAGTGACTGCTGGAACCCACCTCTGATTCAAACGTCAGAAATCTTATAAAGTCTCCTGCAAAAACTCAGAGCTTTTGCAACACCTGTCCAAAATTCTTGCAATTTGGTTACTTTAAAAAAGAAAAAGGTTCCTTGAAATAGCTGTAGCATTTAGCATATATTGTTCCACGGCTCTTTACATCACTCTCTCAGTGGCTTACAATGTCAAAACATTATTTGCATGTTGCCCCCAACAATCTGGGTCTTCATTTTACTGACCTCGGAAAATTGGAGAGCTGAGTTACTGTAACCTTAAGCTGGTCAGGATCGAACTCCAGAGTGTGGGCAGAGTTTCCCTGCAATACTGCACTTTTAATACAATAGCACAGTTGGAAGGGGCCTTGGAGGTCTTCTAGTCCAACCCCCTGCCTAGGCAAGAAGCCCTATACCATTTCAGACAAATGGCTATCCAACATCTTCTTGAAGACTTGCAGGGCATTTATAACTTCTGAAGGCAAGCTGTTCCACTGGTTAATTGTCCTAACTGTCAGGAAATTTCTCCTCGGTTCTAAGTGGCTTCTCTCCTTGATTAGTTTCCACCCATTGCTTCTTCTCCTCCTGCCCTCAGGTGCTTTGGAGAATAGCTTGACTCCCTCTTCTTTGTGGCACCCTCTGAGATATCGGAACACTGCTATCATGTTTCCCCCTGTCCTTCTTTTCATTAAACTAGACCAGTGGTGGGCAAACTCATTAGTCAATAGAGCCAAATATCAGCAGTACAACAATTGAAATTTCTTTTGAGAGCCAAAAAGTGTGGCCTGTTTTGTGGGAGTGGCTCAGTGGTCATGTGACTGGGTGGGTGTGGCCAACTTGGAAAATGTGGTGAAACTCACTTAACGACGGTCTTACTTAGCAACCAAAATTTTGGGCTCAATTGTGGTCTTAAGTTCTTTCTTTCTTTATCTCTCTCTCCCACTTTCTTTTTCTTTCTATTTTTCTTTCTTTCTCTTTCTCTTTCTCTTTCTTTCTCTTTCTGTCTCTCTCTCTCTCTCTGTGTCTGTCTGTCTCTCTCTGTATCTGCCTCTCTCTCCTCTCTCCACCCATCTCTGCCTGTCTGTCTCTCTCTCTCTGATTCCTTCTCTCCCTCCCTCTCTCTGTCTGTCTCTCCCTCCCTCCCCCTCTGTCTCTCTCTGTCTCTCTGTGTGCCTGTCAGTCTCTCCCTCCCTCCCTCCCTCCTTCCCCCCGGGAAGCAGCGGAGGGGCCGGCATGTCGGCTGGGGATGCTACGGCTGCCTCCTCCCGCAGCGAGCAGGCGGGCGGGCAGGCGGGAGGAGCACCCGAGGCTGTGGCTACTTTAAGCGCCGCCGAGGCCATCCGGGCACTGCATGCCTCCCTCCCTCCTAGCCCCGTGTGGCAGGCAGCCGCAGTGGCCATCGGAGGGAGCCGGTGAAGACGTGCCCAGCTGTCCTGCCCGACGCCCCTGCCAGGCGATCTCGGATGGCAGGAGCTGCGCGTCGCAGGGCTCGGGGGCAACAGCAGCAGCCACCTATGCAACAGACAGAGTCTGCTCAGCGGAGGGGCCAAAGAGCTCGCGAGCCACGGTTTGCCGACCACTGAACTAGACATACCCAGTTTCTGTAACCGTTCTTTTAACCACTGGGCCACCAGAGCTGGTTCTTCTTTTACTAGCATCATCGGGGCTCTTGAAGTTGCACTTTGTCTGTTTCTATTCGTAGGCCAGACCATTCCCATTGCAGTCATTTTGCAATTACCCGCTGTTATTCTGAAGCTTCCCCCAAAGAAAATTCAACTTGATTGGGATAATATCATCTCCCAGCACTTAAGCCTAAGGTGGAAATGCATTTCTCCCTGGGGCTGGCTCAAGGCATTTTGTTACTTATACGAGGGGGAAGAAAACCCACGGATATAGATCAATGTTGACATATAGTGGAGAAAATGGAGGACGTCGTGTTTGCATAAAGAGTTTTACCTGGCTACTTGCGGGACCGCCTCCTACCACATACCTCCCTTAAACCTGTCCGCTCCCACAGAGAGGACCTCCTTAGGGTGCCATCCGCCGGACAATGCCGACAGGTGGCCCCCAGGGGGAGAGCCTTCTCTGTGGCGGGGCCTGCCCTCTGGAATGACCTGCCCCCCGATCTTCGCACCATCATGGACCTACGCCTCTTCTGCTGGGCATTTAAGACATATCTATTTCAAGAAGCCGGCCTGGCTTAATTTTAATGGGTAAAGTTTTTAATTGATTTTAACCTTTTCTAATTTAAATTCTCAGCACAGACCCTAATTTAATTCCATTTTAAACTGTTATATATTGTATTGTTTTGTATATGTTTTTATATTTCTGTGTACCGCCCTGAGTCCCCTTGGGGAGATAGGGCGGTATACAAATTCGATAAAATATTAAATATTAAATATATTAAACTTTGCAGATTAAACACCCAAATATCTCTGGTCCCTTTGGTTTTGTAAATGAGTGCATTAAAAGAAATACCTGTAACTATTTTACCCCCTTGGAATGTAATAACGCAACAATGATTTCTTTGCAACCACAGCTCGGTAGGCCTTCGCTGGCAGAGGGTTGAGGAGGCCATGGCAACCAAAAATGGAGCTTGGGAACCTGTTTTCGCTGGCAGAGTGCTTGGGCCACCAAAGGCGCCCCCGACAGGAGTGACGTCGAGCTGGCCATACCTACTCTGGCCATGTCCACTCCAGTCCCCCGAGGTCAAACGCAACCCTGATGCGGCCCTCAATGAAATTGAGTTTGACACCCCTGCCCTATACCATTTCAGACAGTCTCTTCTTAAATACCTCCAGGGTTGGAGCACCCACAACTTCTGGTGGCAAACTGTTCCACTGGTTAATTGTTTTCACTGTTAGGAAATTTCTCCCTAGTTCTAGGTTGCTTCTCTCCTTGATTAGTTTCCTTCCCTTGTTTCTTGTCTTGCCTTCTGGTTGCTTTTGGAAAATAAGTTCTTTGTGGCAGCCCTTCAAATATTGGAATATGCTATCATGTCACTCCCTAGTCCTTCATTTCTCTAGACTAGCCATCATACACCATTCCTGCTTCATGTTTTAGTCTCCAGTCCTCTTTAATCATCTTCTCTACGCTTGTTGCAAAGTCTCACCATCTTTTTTCGTAATGTGGTGACCAAAACTGGATGCAGTATTCTATGGTTGGGAATACTCAGTAAATGCAACCAAAATGGCACAACCACAGAGATGTAGTTACTCTTTGTTTAGTGAGTGTAGGAGAAGCCTAGGCAGAGCTGAGAGGTGGAATTAAGCATGCCAGCAGCTTGAGGTCTTTAAATTGCCAGAAATACTCCAAGTCCATCCTCTCTTGAATTCCATTGACCTTTTCTAGTGCCAATTTAGTACTGAACTTTGACTAGAATCTTGTGTATTGCCTTGAGCAATAAATCTTCTGAACTGCAACTTAATGTATGGTCCTGATTCTTTGCGTCTGACAGCGAGGGCCTCATTTAATGACCATTCAGTTACAACAGCGATGAAAAAGTAACTTTACAACCAAGCCTTGTATTTACAAACTCTGCAGGTCTGTAAAGCAAATGACACCTGAAGTCAAATTCATAAGGATTGTCATCATTTCAGCTAGTGACTGCTTTGCTTAATGGCCCAGTTGCCAGTCCCAACTGCAGTCACTAAACGAGAACCAACTGTTGTTATAGTCTGCAAGGATCTGCCTTCTTTCGGGAACAGTTGTGGCATTTGGAAAAAAAGTGAGACGTGTTTAAGCAGTCTGATAGTTTGCATTACAGGCTACCAATATGTGTCAATTTGACATCAGCAGCTTGGTCCCTGGGGGGGTTTAAAAATCACAGTGTGGGTGGCATCTCCCTCCCTCCCTCCCTCTCTTCCCCCCCCCTCTCTTCCCCAGGGGAACAGGGTGCCACCTGATTTGAAATTTATGTCCAGTTTCATTTTTTTTAAATGTCTTTCGACAATTTTTTGTATCATCACTTGCAACGCAATCCTCTACAGCTGGGGTCTCCAACCTTTGCAACTTTAAGTCTGAAGGACTTCAGCTCCCAGACTTCTCCAGCCAGCAAAGCTGAGAGCTGAAGTCCTTCAGACTTAAAGTTGCAATGGTTGGAGACCCCTGCTCTACAGAGAAAGCTGAGTATGACTGCCATTTTAATGATGTCTTAAAAAAACAAACAAATATAGCCCGCTGATCTTTTCAGACCTTTGATCATTCCGATTCCCTTTCCCTTTCTCTTTTTCCAGTTCTGTGGTAACCCCTTTGAGGGGCCAAGGCCCCCAAATGGAGCATTGTGATTACCTGTTATTATAATTTATGTACTACCAGCACAGCTATTCTCAAGAGGCTTTGCCTTGAGGCAACTTACAAACTAAAATTTGACAGAGCAGAAATGATGGCTTTAAATAATTCAAGCCCCAGCGAGATTGATTCAAATGTGAGCCGGAGCTAATTCCAAAACTGCCTTGATAAGGGCAGTGGAAGATGAATGGATTTTTCTGCACGTCCAACTGCCAATTTGTTTATTTCTTTATTAAATGTAGTTGGCTGGCTATTGGCTAAGGGATGCTGGACAGTTAACAAGGGTGAAAAACTATAATGCAGCAGAATGGGGGAAAATAGCTTAGAGTAAAACATTGGGGAGATTCTAGGAAGCTTGGAGGTTTTCTACATCTGCAGGATCCACGCCCTAGTGAATATGGGGAGTGGGCTATTCTATCAGGCAGACCCTATCTTAGAGAAGATGTATCTCCTAGGTCCAGTAAAATGAAACTGTTTAATACAGGTAGTCCTCAACTTACGATCACAATTGAGCCCAAAATGTATGTTGCTAACCAAGAGAGTTGTTAAGTGAGTGGTCACCACGATGTAGAAAAGATGTGGAGACTCTAGAAAGAGTGCAGAGAAGAGCAACAAAGTTGATTAGGGGACTGGAGGTTAAAACATATGAAGAATGGTTGCAGGAACTGGGTATGGCTAGTTTAATGAAAAGAAGGACCAGGGGAGACATGATAGCAGTGTTCCGATATCTCAGAGGGTGCCACAAAGAAGAGGGAGTCAAACTATTATCCAAGGCACCTGAGGGTAGAAGAAGAAGCAATCGGTGGAAACTAGTCAAGGAGAGAAGCAACTTAGAACTGAGAAGAAATTTCCTGACAGTTAGAACAATTAACCTCTGGAACAGCTTGCCTCCAGCAGTTGTGAATGCCCCAACCCTGGAAGTCTTTAAAAAGATGTTAGATAGCCATTTGTCTGAAATGGTATACGGTTCCTGCCCACGCAGGGGGTTGGACTAGAAGACCTCCAAGGTCCCTTCCAACTCTGCTATTGTATTATTGTATAAAAAAGGAGGAGTGTGGGAGCAGAATTTAAAAATGGATAAGAATCAAAGCACTAAAAAAGAGAAGAGATGATGGGTTAAAAATTGCCTTTTAAATATTAAATTAGCTAGAGAAGCAGAAATAAAAGTAGATAGGGAAAATATTGAAATAAACTGCTTATAGAATGAATAAAAATAATAGATTAGAAGTTTACAGATGTTAGGTAATTTTTCTCTCAAGGAATATTTTAACAATGTACCAAGACTATATAATTTGATTAATGTGCTAGAGATAATCAATAATGTTAATGCGAATCAACTCAACATGAATGATATCTAGTTAAATTTGTTCATACTGTTATTGTAAATTGGATTAAAATGGACAAATGGATAAGAATTGAAGTCCTAAAGAGGAAATGTATAAATAATATAATGAGGATTATATAAACTTGATAAATGTGATAGAGATTATTAGCAATCAAACGTAAACTGGATCAATATAAATGAAACCTAGTTAAATTTGTAGAGAAATGTTTTGATAGAACAAGAAAGATAAAAGATAAGATAGAGAAAAAGTTGAGGAGTTAGGCATTTTTTGAATATATATGTTTGAACAATATAATAAGGATTACTTAAATTTGAGAAATGTGATAGAGATTACTAATATTGTTATAGTGAATTGTATTAATATGAATGATACCCAGAACCAGCTTTGTTCACACACATTATATAAATGTATAATTAAAAAATTAATAAATATATATATTACAAAAAAAAAAAAGAATTATTCAACATTGTTTGGTCTAATAATAATTTCTTTAAGAATGATTTTGTTAAATAATGAGTGAAGTACATCCCTTCACTCAAGGATGAATTCACAACCTGTTGGATCCAACTACCCTCTACTATCTACTCTCTCCAGAATTCATGGCAGACTGCAGTGGTGGGTTTCAAATTTTTTTAGAAACTCTTCTGTGGGTGTGGCCTGCTTTGTGGGAGTGGCTTGGCAGTCATGTGACTGGGTGGGTGTGGCCAACATGTAAAATGTGGTGGAATTCACTTAACATTGCTCTTGCTTGGCAACCAAAATGTTGGCTCAGGAACTCTGGCATTTGAAGCATGCAAGTCTTAAAGCTGTCAAGTTACAAGACCCTTGCACCCCTAACTCTTTAGGAAAACCCCCCCAGGGGTATTCAACAGCTTTAAGACTTGTTGACTTCAACTCCCAGAATTCATCCTCTCGCTCTTCATCTTGATGATGAGCGGACGGGTGGGGTGGGGAGGGAGCTGGAACCAGTTCTAAACCACCCTGTAGATTTCTGGAACCTCTTCTAGAGAAGAGGTTAGAACTGGCAGGAACCCAACCCTGGCAGACTGTCACCACATGGTAGTGAAGCACAAGGGCCCTAGGTAGGGGCGGTGGGGTAGCGGTCATTGTAAAGGAAGGTCTTGAACCGAGAGAGACCATTGTGCCACAGACTACCGGTTGTGAAGTGGGGCCTAGGGAGGCAGTTGGGCTTGCTGGTTGTATACCTGGCTCCCCGCTATGTAGCAGCAGCCCTGCCCGAGCTCCTCGAGGTGATCGCTACGGTGGCAGTTGAGACCCCCAGACTTTTAGTCATGGGGGACTTTAATCTGCCATCGGTGGGCGAATCATCCGAGGTGGCTCGGGAGTTCATGGCTTCCATGATGGCCATGGACCTGACCCAACTAATTCAAGGCCCCACTCACGAGGGTGGACATACACCGGATCTCATCTTTGTCTCAGGCCAATGGAAGAGTGATCTGGGTATAGGGGATATAGTCATCACACCCTTGTCATGGACAGACCACTCACTTCTCCGGCTCGACTTTCCGACCGCTGCTCCCCTCCGCGGGGAGGCGGAACCTGAGTCACCAATCTGGTTCCGCCCCAGGCGCCTGATGGACCCGGATGGGTTCCAAACGGCGCTTGGGCCAGTTCCTGTACCCCTGACCCGCGCCCCGATGGAGGACCTCGTGGCCGCATGGAATATTGCGACCACGGGAGCCTTGGATCGGATCGCGCCCTTGCGGCCTCTCTTGCGGCGGCGAAACACCCTGGCTCCTTGGTTTACCGAGGAGCTGCGGGTGATGAAACGCTGCAAGAGATGCCTAGAGGGAAGATGGAGGTCTACCCGTTCTGAATCTGACCGGACACAGGTAAGAGCCCATTTACGGACTTACATTGTGGCACTGAGAGTAGCCAAACGTCACGTTACTTCCGAGGATATGGACAGGTTACGTGGGCGACTGCGAGCCACCACATGTTTATTGGACCCGTGTCCCTCCTGGCTTGTACTGGCATCCTGGGAGGTGACACGAGGCTGGCTCCAAGAGGCTGTCAATGCTTCCTTAAGTGAGGGTTCCTTGCCTGCTTCCCTAAAAGAAGCGATGGTGAGGCCCCTCCTTAAGAAGCCCTCTTTGGATCCAGCTCTTTTGAACAACTACCGTCCAGTCTCCAACCTTCCCTTTTTGGCGAAGGTTGTTGAGAGTGTGGTGGCACAACAGTTTCCCCGTCACCTGGAGGAAGTTGATTATCTAGATCCGCGCCAGTCCGGCTTTCGGCCCGGGCATAGCACCGAGACGGCATTGGTCGCGTTGGTTGATGATCTCTGGAGGGCCAGAGATGGGGGATGTTCCTCCATCCTGGTCCTATTAGACCTCTCGGCGGCTTTCGATACCATCGACCATGGTATCCTATTGCATCGGCTGGGGGGGTTGGGGGTGGGAGGCACCGTTTTACGGTGGTTCTCCTCCTACCTCTCTGGCCGATCGCAATTTGTGTTGGCAGGGGGGCAGAGGTCGACCGCGAGACCCCTCGTATGTGGGGTGCCTCAGGGGTCGGTCCTCTCGCCCCTCCTGTTCAACACATACATGAAGCCGCTGGGTGAGATCATCCGTGGTTTTGGGGTAGAGTACCATCTGTACGCTGATGATACTCAGTTGTATATATCTACCCCAAACCACCCCAACGATGCCGTAGCGGTGATGTGCCAGTGCCTGGAAGCCGTACGGATCTGGATGGGAAGTAACGGACTCAGGCTCAACCCGACCAAGACCGAGTGGCTGTGGTTTCCGGCCGCCCGATTCAACCAGCTCACTCCATCGCTGGCCATAGGGGGCGAACATCTTGCCCCTGTGGATGGGGCGCGCAATTTGGGTGTCCTCCTGGATGCCCGGCTGTCCATGGAAGATCAAGTGACGGCCGTGGCCAGGAGGGCATTTTACCAGGTTCGCCTGGTTCGCCAATTGCGCCCCCTATTGGATCGGGACGCCCTTCGCACAGTCACTCATGTGCTCGTGACATCCCGACTGGACTATTGCAACTCTCTCTACATGGGGCTTCCCTTGAGGTGCACCCGGAGACTTCAGCTAGTCCAGAATGCAGCCGCGCGAGCAATTATGGGGACCGCAAGGTCTACCCATGTAACACCGCTCCTGCGCGAGTTGCACTGGCTACCTGTCGTCTTCCGGGTGCACTTCAAGGTGTTAATTATCATCTTTAAAGCGCTCCATGGCTCGGGACCTAGCTATCTGCGGGATCGGATCCTGCCTCAAACATCCTCACGGCCGATTCGCTCCCACAGAGAGGGACTTCTCCGGGTGCCGTCCACTAGACTTTGTCAGCGGGCGACGCCCAGGGGAAGGGCTCTCTCTGTGGCGGGCCCAGCCCTCTGGAACGACCTTCCCCCCGATATTAGGACGACCACGGACCTCCGCTCCTTCCGTCTTAAATTAAAAACTTACTTTTTCGTCTGGCCGGCTTGGGATAGTCCCCCTGTCTTGGGGTTTTACTGGGTAAATTTTAGTTCAGTTAGTTAAATGGGATTTTAGCACAGGTTGAGTTTAATTTGACTTTTAAATTGTTTGTATATTTTATTGTTGTTTGTATGTTTTTTACTGTTTTTATTCTACCTGTGCACCGCCCCGAGTCCCCATGGGGAGAGGGAGCGGTTTATAAGTATTAAATGATTTGATTTTTGATTTTTGATTTGATAAGGTGGCAGCTGACATGAAGCAAACTGAAGAAGTTTCTTGGATGAGAAGCAAAACATCTTCAAGGAAAAATAGAGAAAGTCAAATAGTCTTTTTGAAAAAGCACCTTTGGGGAAATCCCTTGGATACATATCTCACTTCATTCTCGACTTACCTGCTTCTCCCCACTTCTCTTCTTGTAGTTCAGAAGCAGTTCCACAGCCCCCACGACTTCTTTCCGTATTGCATACAGGAGTGCATCGCCCACGTAGATATTGTGGCTCAGTAACAACTCCATAATCTCTAAGTTTTCATTCTCTATGGCTATTAGAAGGGCACTGCGACCGAGAGGGTCCATGCAGTTGATGTTGATGTTGTAATAGATCTCCGCCTCCTCCAGGGAATGCTTTACACTGGCATAGTCCCCCTTCTCCACAGCAATGAGGTAGGCCTTCTCCTCCGAAGACAGCTCCACTTCTGCCCGGACAATTTGCAGTGGGATCCGGTCTCTATAAGGGGAGTAGTTTACTTTTTTGTAATAGAGCTGAGCCATTTTTCATAGCGACTTGGCAGGCTGTGTGGAGACAAAGAAAGAAAGCAGGTGTCAAGCCCCACAGAAATCAGAAGATTCAGGCAATTCAAATGAGTATAAAGATTCATCGACAAGAATCTGACCAACTAACGGTCAATGGAAATGAGCGGGAAATAAGAGAGGCATTCAAGCTGGGCTAGACTTAGATCTCTTGCTGGTGCACAGGGACTTATGACAGGTGATGCATTTGACCCAGGGATGAGTTCCGGCAGGCACTACTGCCGGTTCGTTCATGGGTGTGCTGCGCAATAAAAATTGTTCTGCACATGCGCAGAAGCATAAAACAAGATGGCGCTGCCTACGAAGAATCAGAATCCAGTTCCAGCTGCCAAACCACTACCAGTTCGTCCAAACTGGTCTGAACCAGTAAGAACCCACCACTGATTTGACCACTCCCTCAGGCTCAGCCTGGTCATCTCCTATGTCTGGAGAAAACTCCTAATTCATTATTATTGGGAGAGGCTCCGTGAACAACATTTATTTATTTATTTTATTTATTTTAATCACATTTATATCTTACCCTTCTCCACAAAGGACCCAGGGCGGCGCACAGGAATTTAAAAAACATACAAAACAATAAAAACATTTGGCATCAACATTTCCTGAAAGTTCTCCAGATGCATTGGAGTAGTCCTCCTGATTTTGGAATGTGTAGATGACCTTGGAGGTCAAGGGGAAAAAAATCCTGCCTCTGAAACAAGCTGATAAGAGGCAGGAGCCCACAATCATTTAACGGTCTGCTACAGAAAGCTAGGAAGGAGCCACCGTAATGGAGCAAGCAGTTAAAAGTGGCAGCCACAAGTTTATACATTCAGATTTGCAAGATTCTGGTAATGTATTCTCACAATACAATAGAATTAGTTGTGTTTCTTGTCTGCTTTACCTGAGAGGGTTGACAAACTACCAATTAGCAGGCTCGTTCTGTGAATAGCATGGAAATCAAGCTGTAATCTATCCGGCAAGCACCAAGTTAGGAAAGGTAAATATAGCACTAGCAATAGCACTTAAACTTCTATAGCGCTTCCTAGTGCTTTACAGTCCTCTCTAAGTCAGCACATTTCCCCCCCCCAACAATTTGGGTCCTCATTTTACTGACCTTGGAAGGAGGAAAGGCTGAGTCAACCTGGAGCCGGTCAGGATCGAACTCCTGGCAGTCAGCCGAGTAAGTCTGCAATACTGCATTATAAAACATGCTTTTTAAAGGCGTTTTTATTATTGATTGCATTGCATTGCGTTTTTATATCTGCCCATCTCAACAAGGGAATTTGGACAATCATAGAAACATTAAACTCTGTGTTTAGTGTTTCACCGAGTAAAATTGTTGCCATACATGTAAGGTAAAGGTAAAGGTGCCCCTCACACCTATGTACTAGTCATTCCCAACTCTAGGGGGCGGGGCTCATCTCCGTTTCAAAGCTGAAGAGCCAGAGCTGCCTGAAGATGTCTCCGTGATCATGTGACAAGCATGACTAAATGCCCAAGGTGCATGGAACACTGTTCACTTCCCACCAAAGGTGGTTCCTATTTTTCTACTGGCATTTTTTACATGCTTTCAAACTACTAGGTTGGCAGAAGCTGGGACAAGTAACAGGAGCTCACTCTGTTACGCGGCGCTAGGGATTCGAACCTCCGAACTGCCATACATGGAAACCTAGCAAAGAAATGGGGTCCTTAACACATTCAAAGCCCTTTTCTGACACCTTAATTATCACTAGATTGGGAAGATCTCTCATTACTTTTCTATATTTGTCACAGCAGTGTGTTAGCTGGAGCATAAGATGAAACCTGAGAAGCATCAAAGGAGTATTTCAGTTTGATCATAAAACTTTCTAGATTATTTATCTTGTCAGCATCTAAATTAATCATCTTCAATATGTGTCCTCCAGATGTGTAAATTTCTATTCAGAAGATCTGGGTGCTCCATCACTGGAGGTTTTTAAGAAGAGATTGGACAGCCACTTGTTCAGAATGGTATAGGGTCTCCTGCTTGGGCAGGGGGTTGGATTAGAAGACCTCCAAGGTCCCTTCCAATTCCACAGAATTCTTACACATCTTGAAAATAGGATTATCTTCCAGATTTCAAGTACAAGGCAAATTGAAAAGCAGGATTCCTTTGCATTGGGGATGCTCAGATTTCAGGATTAGACTCTGCCTACAAAGCATGTGAACTAAAATGCATCATGTGTAGAAACTATGGCAAATGCAGAGGTGGGATTCAGCCGGTTCGCACCTATTCGGGAGAACCGGTTGTTGGAAGAAATCTCCTTTTGTTTTTTTCCCACTTTCCAGGGCTAATCCTGTAAGGAAGGCAGGAAGGAAACATTCTGGTGTTGTTTGCAGCCTAATCTTTGTTGCCGGGCTTACAGAAACTGCCTCTCCGGTTAATCTTTATGACATTGTCCCAGCTAAGGGGAAGCGCCCATCAATGTGAGTGATGTTGAGTTGGCCACGTCCACCTAGTCACATGACCACTGAGCCACACCTACCCAGCTGGTCATTAGGGCAGAGAACCGGTTGGTAAATTATTTGAACCCCTCCATTGGGCAAATGCATGGTGGTCTAGGAAGAGACAGGAAAGGTGAAAGGTTGTTGACAAATCTATATGAATGTGTGCCCTCTTTGATTTATAACCACATATTCAGAGGTGCTCAATATGTGTGAACCAACTGCAATCACTAGAACGTTAATGAAGTACTGACATATTTTTATACTGTCTTGTTAATGAGCAAGCATCTTTTCCATTACTTTTTCAGTCTTCGGATGTTCTTACCAAGCACTCTCTGTGTGACCTTGCAGTGGTTTTATTTACATTCTGACACATTTAATTATTTTTAGTGCAACCTCCTCTCTTTTCACCATTTATAAATAAATCTTGACGAGGATTTCAAGCTACAGAAGGGCAGGCTGGATTCTTTTGGTCCATGGATGCTGTTGTCAAGTGCAAGACCGTTCTCTCTTGAGCAAAAACTGCAAATTGAACATGAGTTCTTCCTAGCCATTAAACCTCCAGGGCTACATGGTCTCTAATCCAAAAAAGGAAGACAGAATAAACTGAGTTGGAGGGCAATGATAGAAAAAACAACCGCTAGGGACTTTTAAGGTAAATCCATAAATGCTGAATTTCTCGTTCAACCACTTCTAGTGGGGCAGATAAGTTAAATTTGCACTAAAAAATGACATAAAGGTAATGGTACTCTCACACGTATGTGCTAGTCGTTCCTGACTCTAGGGGGTGGTGCTCATCTCTGTTTCAAAGCCAAAGAGCCAGCGATGTCCGAAGACATCTCCATGGTCATGTGGTTGGCATGACTAAACACAGAACACTGTTCCCTTCCCACCAAAGGTGGTTCCTATTTTTCTACTTGCATTTTCACATGCTTTCGAACTGCGAGGTTGGCAGAAGCTGAGCCAAGTAACGGGAGCTCACTCTGTTATACGGCACTAGGGATTTGAACTGCCGACTTTTCTAATCGACAAGCTCAGCATCTTAGCCAATGAGCCACTGCGTCCCTTTTAAAAATGACATGGTTGGAACTAAATAAAAGAGCTCAAATAAATAAAAAGTTAAGTTTTCATGGCATAGCTGTCATTCTGTCACCTTATCAAATCCCTCCATCTTGACACTGTAGCTTTCTAACAAAATGCACCTCTTAGGAAACCAAAAGGATGCTCCAGCACTCTTGCAATCGTGTGATTATGGGCAATGATGGGAGATAGAACAATCCTGGCCATGTAAGTACATCCCCAAAATTATGGTAATATTGCGCCATCAGTCTATGGTCCCTGCCATCCCTTTCATGTTAGAGGCACCATTTAAAGCACTTCTGGGTTGAAAGGATTAACCAGTGACATTAGTGGTGGCATTCAAATTTTTTAACCACTCGTTCTGTGGGCGTGGCCTGGTGGGCATGGCAGGGAAAGGATACTGTAAAATCTCCATTCCCTCCCCACTCCAGGGGAAGGATACTGTAAAATCTCCATTCCCTCCCCACTCCAAGGGAAGGATACTGTAAAATCTCCATTCCCTCCCCACTCCAGGGGAAGGGTACTGTAAAATCTCCATTCCCTCCCCACTCCAGGGGAAGGATACTGTAAAATCTCCATTCCCTCCCCACTCCAGGGGAAGGATACTGCAAAATCTCCATTCCCTCCCCACTCCAAGGGAAGGATACTGCAAAATCTCCATTCCCTCCCCAATCCAGGGGAAGGATACTGCAAAATCTCCATTCCCTCCCCACTCCAGGGGAAGAATACTGCAAAATCCCCATTCCCTCCCCAATCCAGGGGAAGGGTACTATAAAATCCCCATTCCCTCCCCAATCCAGGGGAAGGATACTGCAAAATCCCCATTCCCTCCCCAATCCAGGGGAAGAATACTGCAAAATCTCCATTCCCTCCCCAATCCAGGGGAAGGATACTGTAAAATCCCCATTCCCTCCCCACTCCAGGGGAAGGATACTGCAAAATCTCCATTCCCTCCCCAATCCAGGGGAAGGATACTGTAAAATCCCAATTCCCTCCCCACTCCAGGGGAAGAATACTGCAAAATCTCCATTCCCTCCCCAATCCAGGGGAAGGATACTGCAAAATCCCCATTCCCTCCTCACTCCAGGGGAACATTCCTACAAAATCCCCATTCCCTTCCCACTCCAGGGGAAGGTTAAGGCAAAATCCCCATTCCCTCCCAATCAGCTGGGACTCGGGAGGCAGAGAATAGATGGAAGCAAGGCCAATCAGAGGTGGTATTTACCGGTTCTCCAAAGTACTCAAAATTTCCGCTACCGGTTCTCCAGAACTGGTCAGAACCTGCTGAATACCACTGCTGGTCCCTGTCAATGAGCTGGAGCAGATGACGGAACTCACCCCCATCATGCAGCAGCAGTCAGGTCTCCAATGCAGGCTTGTTAACCTCCCACCCATCATCCTAACCCCTAGCCTACCACATTATCCTATCAAATGATACCTGACAAGAAACCAGGGTTTGCTTATTTATTGTTTTCATTGCCTGCCTAGTGTATTCAAGAATTTAAAGAATATTTTTTTAAAAGGCCACCAGCCAGTCAGAGTAACTCTCCCAGTCCTTCAATTTTAACCGTTAGGCTTTTTCACGGCTGAAACTGTTTGTATTTCCAAACAAGATTTTTCAGAAAGTTTTCTTTAGCAAGATTTCTTGAGACGAAAAGCATGAGATTGAAAAGATTACATGAATTCCAGCAACCGCATTATTTTTTTAGTTAGGACCAATTTATATCTATTCACTATGTAAGCTGTTGGATTGTCTTTCTAACCCTCTTTCTATGTTTCAATGAGCATAATCTCTTATCCCCAACTATTTTACCGGACATTTGCATGGAAAATAACATTGGATGGGTGGCCCACTACTCCCGTATTTACCTGCCTAAGTTGCAAACAAAAAAATAAAAAAGGATATAAGTTCTATTAGAATATTCATGACTGCAAGAGACATGGGAACAAGGTCAGCCAATGAACAGGCATAACAACTAAGTCAGTCAATGGGCGCTTAAAAAGAGCTGAGTCTGTGCAGAGAATTTTATTTTATTTTTATTTATTTAAATTTATACCCCGACCTTCTCCTAAAAAAGGACCCAGGGCGGCGCACAGGCATTATTAAAACCATACAAAAATACAAAAATACATAATTATTAAAAACTATTAAACTATCCCTGTGCTAAAACTAATAAAACTCTACAATTTAAAATTTTCCCTATAAAAGTCAGAAACAGGGGTTATGCTAGGCCGGCTTGTTGGAATAAATAAGTTTTAAGACGTTGGCGGAAAAGGCGGAGGTCCCCGATGATGCGTAGATCGGGGGGTAGGTCGTTCCAGAGGGCTGGGCTCTTCCCCTGGGTCGCTAACCGGCATTGCCCGGCCAACGGTACCCGGAGAAGGCCCTCTCTGTGGGAGCGGATCGGTCGAAGGGATGTATGGGGCAGGAGGCGGTCGCGAATTGAAACTGAAACAATCTGCTGCTGTGAGAAGTAAACCAGCAGTCTGTCTGGTCCTGTCTACTAAAATGAAACTAGCTGCTTGTGTTTGCCTGTAACTCTCCTGCCTTGTGTTTCCTTGGAAGAACCACCTGTTGGTGTTGTACATTTATTCATCTATTCTTATTTATAGAAAGAAGTTAATGAATTGTGCTGCATCAGTTATCTGTGGGCATTTGAATTTCTGCAACAAACTCTGACAAGTTCAGTAATAACTCAAGAAATAGTGCCTGTTCCCAACTAGTGCTTCAATCGGTAATCACATCAGAGTTCTACATGTCCTTCTGGCAATTACAAATGGTTCTGTAGCAAGCTGCAAGCAATCTCTCCATTGCTCCATCCTTCAGCATTAGACAGTTACACATTTCCCTGAACTTCAGAGGGACCGAGAGGAGCATGCACTTGCATAGCCTTCTGTAGACATTGCACATTGCATGGGAGAACTGAATGCCAATTATTTCCTATACTATTTCTTGTCTTAATACAATACAATACAATACAATAGCAGAGTTGGAAGGGACCTTGTAGGTCTTCTAGTCCAACCCCCTGTGTGGGCAGGAACCTTATACCATTTCAGACAAATGGCTACCTAACATCTTCTTAAAGACTTCCAGGGTTGGGGCATTCACAACTTCTGGAGGCAACATCTGTTCCACTGATTAATTGTTCTAACTGTCAGGAAATTTCTCCTTAGTTCTAACTTGCTTCTCTCCTTGATTAGTTTCCACCCATTGCTTCTTGTCCTGCCCCCAGGTGCCTTGGAGAATAGTTTGACTCCCTCTTCTTTGTGGCACCCTCTGAGATATCGGAACACTGCTATCATGTCTCCCCTGGTCCTTCTCTTCATCAAACTAGACATACCCAGCTCCTGCAACCGTTCTTCATATTTTTTAGTCTCCAGTCCCCTAATCATCTTGGTTGCTCTTCTCTGCACTCTTTCCAGAGTCTCCACGTCTTTTCTACATCGTGGCGACCAAAACTGTATGCAGTATTCCAAGTGTGGCCTTACCAAGGCACTATACAGTGGCATTAACACTTCATGTGATCTAGATTCTATCCCTCTGTTTATGCAGCCTAGAACTGTGTTGGCTTTTTTGGCAGCTGCTGCACACTGCTGGCTCATATTTAAATGGTTGTCCATTAGGATTCCAAGATCCCTCTCACAGTTGCTACTATTGAGCAAGGTACCACCTATACTGTACCTGTGCATTTTGTTTTTCTTGCCTAAATGTAGAACCTTGCTTTTTTCACAACTGAATTTCATTTTATTAGATAGTGCCCAATGTTCAAGTTTGTCTAGATCCTTCTGTATCTTAAGCCTATCTTCTGGAGTGTTGGCTATTCCTGCCAGCTTGGTGTCGTCTGCAAATTTGATGAGTTCCCCATTTATCCCCTCATCCAAATCATTGATGAAGATGTTAAAGAGTATTGGACCTAAAACAGAGCCTTGGGGGACTCCACTGCATACTTCCTTCCATGTAGATGCAGTTCCATTGAGGACTACACGTTGAGTGCGGTTGGTCAGCCAGTTGCGAATCCATTTGGTGGTGGTGGTGTCTAACCCACAATTTTCTACTTTATCAAATGCCTTACTGAAGTCCAAGTAAATTATATCGACATCCCTTGGACCTTCCAGCCAGTGCTGAAATTCAACAATTTTTACTATCGGTTTTGTGGGCATGGCTTGGTGGGTGTGGTGGGTATGGCTTGGTGGGCATGGCAGGGGAAGGATACTCAGGGGTGGGTTCCGGTTATTGTTATTTCCGGTTCACTCAGGGACGTGATTCGCATGCATGCATGCACAGTAGTAAAAAAATTGCTTCTGTGCATGCACAGAAGCAGAAAACAAGATAGAACCAGTTCAGGGGCATGGCCAGCCACCTTACTACCTATTCGGCCAAACCATTCTGAACCAGTAGGAATCCGCCTCTGAGGATACTGCAAAATCTCCCTTCCCACCCCACGCTGGGGCCAGCCAGAGGTGGCATTTGCCGGTTCTCCAAACTACACAAAATGTCCACTACCAGTTCTCCAGAACGTGTCAGAACCTGCTGGATTTTACCTCTGCTTCCAGCCCAATTAAGTCGACGTGCTTATAACTGTTCCATAGGGCGTAAATCAAGACAGGTTGGCACATCATCTGAAGTGGATTAAGTTCTCGTGTGTTTCTCAGGCAAGTAACTGCTGTTCTTCTGACTGAACAGGAAGAGAATGCACTGGGCTCCATGTCAACTATTTTTCATTACTGAGGTTTTCTAGGCCTACCCCAAGCTAACTCAGAATTGGAAGGTGGGAAAAACACTTTGTCCTGTGCGATGGTCTGGAGAATGTAACTTTTGACATTTCTTTCTTTTTTCAAGGAGATTATACCCATGGCCTCCGCCAAGCCAAAGGAATGTGCTGGATGAAACCAATTTATAGAAGATAGACCATGAGAGGTCAATAGGATGGAACCTCAATATATCAGACTTTTATTTCTTTCTGTCCAATGGTGTCTAATTTTTGGAAACTGCCTGGACCAATCCCTGCAGTCTTCTTGGCATGATTTTAAGAAGGTTTGTCTTGCCTCTTTTCTAAGGCTGAGAAAGAGTCACTGGCTCAAGTCAACCAGTCTACTTTGTGTCCAACATGGGACTAGAGCTCATGGTCTCCTGGTTTCTGGCTGATGCCTTAACCACTATCCCAAAGGGATTCTCCCAATAAAAACAGAATATCAGAATTGGAAGGAACTTTGGAGGTCTTCTAGTCCAACCCCATGCCCAAACAGGAGGTCCTGACCTATATCATTCCAGACAAGTGGGTGTCCAATCTTTTCTTTAAAACTTCTAGTGATGGGGCATCCACACCTTCTGAAGGCAAGCTGTTCCACTGTTCCAATAATTGTTTTCATTGTCAGGACATTTCTCCTTAGTTCTAGGTTGCTCCTCTCCTTCATTAGCTTCCACCCATTGCTCCTTGTCTTGTCTTCTGGTGCTCTGGAGAATAGTTTGACTCCCTCTTCTTCGTGGCAGCCCCTCAAATATTGCAACCCTGCTATCATGTCACCCCTAGTCCTACTTTTTATTAGACTAGACATACTCAGTTCCTGCAATTCTTTGTATGTTTTAGGCTCCAGTCCCATAATCATCTTCGTTATATGTGTGTGTGTTGTTACTGTTAAGAAAATTCTCCTTAGTTCTAGGTCCCTTCTCTCTTTGATTAGTTTCTATCCATCATTTCTTGTCTTGCCTTCTGGTGCTTTACAAAATAGATTAACCTCCCTTTTCTTTATGGCAGCCCATCAAATATTTAAACACTGGTGTCATGCCACCCCTAGTCCTTCTTTCCATTAGACTAAGGTAAAGGCTCTCCTTGCACATATGTGCTAGTGTCATTTGCATCTCTAGGGGGTGGTGCTCATCTCCGTTTCAAATCTGAAGAGCCAGCACTGTCTGAAGACATCTCTGTGGTCATGTGGACTCGCATGACTAAACACCAAAGTGCACGGAACGCTGTTCCCTTCCCACCAAAGGTGGTTCCTATTTTTCTACTTGCATATTTACATGATTTCGAACTGCTAGGTTGGCAGAAGCTGAGACAAGTAATGGGAGCTCACTCCATTACGTGGCACTAGGGATTTGACCTGCCGACCTTTCTGATCAACAAGCTCATTGTCTTAGCCACTGATTTTATTTTTATTTTTTTTTAATTAAATTTATACCCCGCCCTTCTCTGGAGAGGACCCAGGGCGGCGCACAGGAATTTAAAAAACATACAAAATGACAAAATAAAAAATTAAAAGACATATTAAATTCCCATCCTATGCTAAAATCCAATTAAAATCCCCAAATTAAAACTGTCTAAAATAGTCCCAGCGGAAGGTTACGCTAGGCCGGCTTGGTGAAAGAGATGTGTCTTTAGACACTGGCGGAAGAGGCGGAGGTCCGAGATGGTGCGAAGTTCAGCGGGTAGGTTGTTCCAAAGGGCGGGGCCCACCACAGAGAAGGCCCTTCCCCTAGGTGTCGCCAGTCGGCATTGCCCGGCCAACGGCACCCTGAGAAGGCCCTCTCTGTGGGAGCGGATCGGACGAAGGCCACCATGTCCCGCATTCACTAGACTAGCCATACCCAATTCCTGCAACTGTTCTTCCTAAGTGAACTTCTTCACTAATACTTCATTGTTCATCACTCTTGTGGAGAAGAATTCTCCTGTTTTCCAGAAGTGGAAATATTGGCAGGCAGAATAACTCCATGTTGTAGTGTGTCTTTTCTGTTTCCCACCAGTTTTCATATTAGGAAAAATGAACTGCTATCTGATTCTGAGGGAGATAATCATATCTATAGGTTGGGGTTAGAATGTGAGATGGTATAAAAATATGTTTGTTTCATTTCCACACTCTTCAACTAAAATCCCAACAGAACATGTCAAGTTGTGATGAATTGCCATCAGCAGAGAAAAGGGGAATAGAACAGGAGCTGCACTCGGCAGGCCGGTGTCAGGGAAAAAAAGGCTGAATTATTAATTTAATTCAACAGATTTCACCCATGTTCTGCAAATGAAGAGGCAATGTTCTAAAAGTGCACAAATACAAGTTACCAGAGCTGTGCTTTTGATCCTTGCCATATTCTCTCCCCCAACTGACTTTTTAGCTAGAAGATCCTCGGTGGGAAGTGGAAAACGTCAACTTCTGCCGTCATCTTTGTTTTCAAGAATGTCTGGGAGCCTCATTAGGTCCCATAGGCATTCTCAGAAAATGACATGCTGTATTTTTTGGACTATAAGACGCACCATGATTTTGAAGAGGGGGATTTTTTTAAAAAAAAAGTTATTTTATTTATTTATTTATTTATTTATTTTATTAAATTTATACCCCGCCCTTCTCCTTGCAAGGACCCAGGGCGGCGCACAGGCAATATTAAAAACCATACAAAATACAAAAATATTATTAAAAAACTATTAAATTCTATCCCGTGCTAAAACCCATTATAAAACCCTAAGAATTTAAAATGTATCCACATTTAAAAGTCAGAAAACGGGGGTTATGCTAGGCCGGCTTGTTGGAATAAATAAGTCTTGAGACGTTGGCGGAAGAGGCGGAGGTCCGAGATGGTGCGAAGTTCAGGGGGTAGGTCGTTCCAGAGGACTGGGCCCGCCACAGAGAAGGCCCTTCCCCTAGGCGTCGCCAACCGGCATTGCCTGGCCGACGGTACCCAGAGAAGGCCCTCTCTGTGGGAGCGGATCGGTCGAAGGGATGTATGGGGCAGGAGGCGGTCTCGTATGTAGCTAGGCCCCGAGCCATGGAGCGATTTAAAGATGGTCTTCAGCACCTTGAAGCGCACCCGAAAGGCCCTTTCTTGCACTCTGCAGGACTCCCAAACACTCTGCATGCCTCATTTTTTGCAAAAAAAAAAAAAAAGGGAGGATATACAGAGTTTTGGGAGGCTTGTAGAGTGCTCCTGGCCCCCCCTCCCAAAATGAGCAAAAAAGGGCCCGTTTTTCACAAAGATGGCCCATATTTTGCCCCAGAAAGGGCATGCAGAGCTTTGGGAGGCTTGTGAAGTGCTCCTGGGGCTTGGGAGGACAAAAACGGCCTGTTTTTTGCTCAATTTTACCCTCCCCAGCCCTCAGGAGCACTTTGCAAGCCTGCCAAATCTTCTGCACATCCATTTTTGCAAAGGGGGTACGATTTCAGCAGGCCAAAAATGCTGTATTCAGTGTATATGACGCACCCAGATTTACACCCTCTTTTTTGTGGGGGGGAAAAGGTGCGTCTTATACTCTGAAAAATACGGTTGCTTTGCATGGGTATGTTCCCCTTTCCAAAGCAGTAGAAGGATGCCAAAGAGAGATAATTTAACTCTTTCTTTTTAGAAATTGGGAGACTGTGAGTTCTAGTTCCACCCAGGAGTGGGCTGCTGGGGATTCGCAAGGGTTCGGGAGAATCTCAAGTTAAGATTCTGTGCAGTTCAGAGAACCCCCAAACTCCACTCCTGGCTGGCCCCACCCACCCCGCCGAAGAATCCCCACATGGCCCATTTTGGATGCAGATAAGTGTCCAAGAAGTTTCTTCAGTTCTGACAGAATGGTGGGGAATGGAAGGATTTATATTCCTTGCAGTCGTCTGGGCATTGCAAGTTATATAAATCCTTCCATTCTCCAGCATTCTGTTTTGGGATAACCTTAAGCTGGATGGCTGAGAATCTCCATAGATATTCTCCAAACGGAGGGAGACAAGTCCCAGTGTTCACAATTATAACATCTGACACTTTTCTTTTTTCATAAATGAGAACTGCTGGGCGAAAAGCGGGTGTGTGTGTGTGGAAATCTTACACCCCTGTGCAAATACATGTCAAATTCTGCAGACTAACCCCCTGTTTTATCTTGTTCGTTGGCTGTTGGCTCATAACTGATAAGTAGTAGTATTTATCAGCTCCAACCCACCTTGATAACGTGGAGAATGCATCTCTATAACGTGTTTTTGATTCAGAAAGGCATCGCTCACACAACGGAGTTAACTGTCTGCTTCATTAAAAGGAGGGAAAAAATCAGACTCTGCTACAGAATAGTTCGTGTTCCCCCTCCCGCCCCCCCATCACTGGTCTATTGGGATCCTGAGAGAGCAGCAAAGCTGAAATAAACAGGCTGGAGCAGATATCAGAATGAACCATCTGCCAGCTCCCAAATAGCACATTGAGCTATTTGTTATTTCAATAAATTCACTTGGGAAGCTGCGACTGAGTATCATTATTTTAAATACTGTCAATACATCATATAGCTCTTTTGCCATGGTGTCAGGTAACGCTTGCATTTCTAAGATGCTACAGACTCCAAACAGCCATTTAAAGAATAACCACATTTACATTTTGGGATGTACAAAAAAAGGGGAAAAAACCACCCTATTTGAATTCAAATAAACATATTGATTCAGAAGATTTTAAGGACTAGGGTACAGTCAGGGGTGGGTTGCTACTGGCATTACTGCCAATTCGGCACACACAAAAATTACTTGTCCCAGCTTCTGCCAACTTAGCAGTTAGAAAGCACTTAAAAAATGCAAGTTGAAAAATAGGGACCACCTTTGGTGGGAAGGGAACAGTGTTCCTTGCACCTTTGGCATTTGGTCATGCCGACCACATGACCACGGAGATGTCTTCAGACAGCACTGGCTCTTCAGCTTTGAAATGGAGATGAGCACCGCCCCCTAGAGTCGGGAACGACTAGCAGATGTATGTACAAGGGGACCTTTACCTTTACAGAAAAAAATTGTATGTAATTTATTGTATGTAAACGCAAACAGGTTTTTTTTTAAAATATTGCTCTTTTATGATGTTTAATGGATGCCAATTCTCTGCTGAGATGGAAATATTTCTCCATCCTGTTTCTGAAGCATGTGAATCCAGTGTTTTTTCCCCTCGTCTGTGATGTCCCCATTTTGTTGAAAATGATTTATCTGCTTAATAATTGCAGTACTGATGTGTTTCTCCCCCCCAAACCCTGCCTGCAAGCTATCTACACCACCCAACTCCACACACGCCCAATCTCTAATCCTCTTACAATACCTTTCCTGGGAGGATTGCCCACGAAAAGGGGAGGGGCCTTGTTCTCATGTCTTTCGGCCCTGTACAGATGACTCTGCAACCTGTGGAAGCAGAACACATGGCTCCAGATGCTGCCTCCAGAAGAAACCTTCCACTCATTGAGCCGCGAATTGGGTTTGGATCCAGCCCTCTACTTGAAAGTCATCAGAGCAACCGGAGTTGAGCAGACCTTCCCAAGCCCGACTGACCAGTCTTACTACCAAGCGAAGCCTAATGCCACCTGACAGACATGAAAGAAAGGACCCTGAGTGTCAGGCCTGCAAGCAGTCTTTTATTTTGGGCCTCAGGCCGGCCAGACTTTCTATTATCCTACTATGCATTTTCTAGTGTGAGAAAATGGGAGGGGGGATTGTACGGAGTTAGATGATATGTAGCCATAACAAAATTCTTTCTAGAAAGCCAAGGTCATCCTTTGTCTTTGCACCTCTGCACCTGACCGGAACTGGATGGGTGGAAGCTGCCAGCATGGACACAGATAAACCTCCAAGAGCTTCAACAACCCTCTAAAAAGATGCAAAGGACCAGCTGTCTGCAAGGAATATAAATCCTTCCATTCCCCACTATCCTGTCAGAGCTGAAGAAGTTTCTTGGATGAGAAGCGAAATATTGCATAATATTTTATCTGGATTTTTGTAAATGTCTGACAGCATGGAATTGAGAATTTAGGTATATGTACTTGCTTTTACCTTGTAGTGTTATGAAAAATGTTTTTTTTTTGTTATTTTATACTCTGTATTTTGAGGTCTCGGAAGGGCCGACGACTCTGACGTGAATGCTCTCAAAATTTCTTTGTATCCCTTACCCTACCCTATAGAAAAAATGTAAAACCAATAAAACTTTTTCAATATAAAAAAAAAAAAGAAGCGAAACGTCTTCAAAAGAAAAAAAAAACTAGAAAGGCCAGAGGCCTCCTGAAAAAGCACCTTTGGGACAACCATGACCTGGATGACTGAGAATCATCAATAATCATCATCAACCTGACTACAATCAACCAGAGGAACTGCAACTGCTTGTCTTCAGAAGTTGTGGGTGCTCCATCACTGGATGCTTTTAAGAAGAGATTGAATGGGGTCTCCTGCTTGAGCAGGGGGCTGGACTAGAAGACCTTCGAGGTCCCTTCTGACTCTGTCATTCTGAATTAGATATCCAACTGGCCTATACCGAAGGGGCTAACAGCTTATGGCTTCCCTGAAGAGAAATCTCAATTGGCAGGCTGTGCACCATATGTTCTAACCTTGGTTTCTAGGGTCATGTTGTAAATTCAGCCCTTTTCGGGCTCTTGGCAATTTCCTTCTGTGTGAATCTGAAAAGTAATTAATTCACTCAGTTTAGAATTTTCTGCAAGCTCAGACATTCTTTAAGCTTGTACCAAGATTTATTTAATGGGTTTATTTTGATGACCAGTGCACAAAATCTTTTGCTATTGTACATATTGGACTCTTTCAAGTATCTTTAAGAAACCGTAATCGCATTAGACCTATCTGGAAGTTGTTGCACACATGATTTGCATTATACATGGGGCATCATTTGCAATACGAAATCAGGATGCCCCTGGTGAGATGACATCCATCATTTAAACTCAGATAAATCCCTTCCAAATCTCTTTTCCTGCATTGTTTGCTCAAGGCCTAGAAATGATTGAATCCATATAGAAAGCCTACCTCTTTCATCCCAAAGGAGAGATTTATTCTCCACCCAGAATGAAATTACCAATGGAAGAGAATATTTGTAGCTCAGGGTGGATTGTGGGGTCCTTGGTGCCTTCTGTGTTTGGTGGTTTCCTAATAGATATTCATTACTCAATGTTATCTGAATGTCATTAGTGCTAGAACGTTTGTGACGTCCCGGCTAGACTACTGCAACGCTCTCTACATGGGGCTCCCCTTGAGATGCACCCGAAGGCTGCAGTTGGTTCAGAATGCGGCCGCGCGGGCAGTTTCGGGAGTCTCTAGATACTCCCACGTAACACCTCTCCTGCGCGGGCTGCACTGGCTGCCTGTGGCTTTTCGGGTGCGTTTCAAGGTGTTGATTATCACCTTCAAAGCGCTCCATGGCACAGGACCTAGTTATTTGCGGGATCGTATCCTGCCCCATACATCCCTTCGCCTGATTCGCTCACACAGAGAGGGACTTTTCTGGGTGCCGTCCACTAGGCTGTGCCAGCGGGTGACGGGGAAGGGCCTTCTCTGTGGCGGGCCCGACCCTCTGGAATGACCTTCCCCCTGACATTAGAACGACCACGGATCTCCGCTCCTTCCGCCAGAAACTCAAAACCCACTTGTTTCAGCTAGCCGGCCTGGCCTAACTCCAGCTTTCCCACCTCAGTTTGTATTTTTAAATTTTGTGATTTGGTTTTAAGGTTAAGTTTTTAATTTTATAAATTTGTACAGGGGTTTATTTAATTCGATTTTAGTTATATGTATGTTGATTGTATGGTTTTAATTTGTACCTGTACACCGCCCCGAGTCCCTTCGGGGAGAGGGGGCGGTCTAGAAGTTCAATAAATAATAATTGTAAATAATAATAGAAGGGAGGGGGAGGAGGAGGAGGAGGAGGATGGCAACAATTACTGCGGGGTCCTTGGTACACTCTAACCTTGGTGCTTTTCTTGCAGATATTTCAAACTGGGGTGCAATGTAGACTAATCTGCTCATGGTGCACCCCGGGTTATGTGAATTTTTCATGGCTAAAAAGTCTACACACTCTGGGTTGCTGGATCTTCCAGTAAGCAGCATCAGCAATAGTATGAAAAATAAAAACAATGCTTAATGCTGTATAATTAATTAATACAGCTCACTATAACAGCATTGCCAAAAA